>JAOTRA010098174.1:0-11363 GCA_026260255.1 Pseudolaguvia tuberculata
GTCCAAAAACATGTAGATGAGGTGGATGGGTGATTGTAAATTGTCCATAGGAGTGAATGTGTGTGTGTGAATGGTTGGTTGTCTGTGTTGTCCTGTGATGGACTGGCCAGTACACGCTGTCCAGGGTGTACTCCGTCTCTCACCCTATGTGTGCTGGGATAGGTGCAGCAGACCCCCGTGACCCTGGATTCGGGAATAAGTGGGTAAGAAAATGAATGAATGAATGGTTATCAACAATTTTCTGATTTTGGTATTTACAGACAAAATATTAATTTCTTATTACTTGCCCTATTCCCTAATTAGGCAGGGGTACACCCTGGACAGATCGCCAGCCCATCACAGGGCCACTCATGGGCAAACAAACACTCACATGGGCAATTTTAGAATCACCAATCAACCTAATGTACATGTTTTTGGACTGTGGGAGGAAACCGGAGTACACAGAGAAAACCCATGCAAGTGTGAGGAGAACATGCAAGCTCTTGTTGAATGACAAATTTTGATCAGGTTTACTGTAGAGTGGTGC
Source organism: Pseudolaguvia tuberculata (assembly GCA_026260255.1). Lineage (NCBI taxonomy): Eukaryota > Metazoa > Chordata > Actinopteri > Siluriformes > Sisoridae > Pseudolaguvia > Pseudolaguvia tuberculata. The sequence continues at coordinate 527 of JAOTRA010098174.1, forward strand.
GGTGGTGTACTACTTGGCATAGTTGCCTCATAGTAAGTAGGTGCCACGTTCGATTCTCGGGCTAGGGAACATTCTGCATGTTCTTCCTGCACTTGTGTGGGTTTTCTCCAGGTACTCTAGTTTCCTCCCACAGTCCATTGTACATTAGGTCAATTAATAGACAAACAATCTTACAAACTCCAACTCATTTCTATGTGTGGCCTTGGACATGGCGATGGACTGGCGACTTGTCCAAGGTGCCTGCCCCTAGACTCCAGCAGATACCGTGACCCTGAATTACGGAATAAGGGTTAGATCAATGCAAGTAGGCTGACATGGTTGCTCTACGGATGGACATGTTACAATTCCCAATCATTCCCAATGTTTTTAGGGTAAACTTTGGATCACGCTTAACTGGAGATTCCTGAACCTCATAAACATTGAAACACTAAGGTTCTCATTCAAGCAGACAAGACTTAAGTAGGCATCTGATCTAAAAAATTTTTCTTCAGGTACAAGAAGACCCTGTCCAGCTTCCTCCTCTACATCTGCCCTCTGTACTCTCTGAGAGGCAACAAGCTCAATCGGTTAACCTCAAGCCCAGTGAAGTGCGTGTCTCCGGCACTCAATCCAGACCAACTGAAGAGAAAGAGTGCAAGAACGCTTTGCCTGTAAAGGGCATCCTGAAGAAAACCAGCTCTGAAAACGGGGGTTTTAATGGAGGTCCCACGACAAACCGCATCCCTACAGAACAAAAAGCGGTGCAGAACGGACACTGGACTGACAAGATTACACTTGTGACGGGTGGAGAATATTCTCCAGCTCCCCGGTCTACTGCCCCCTGGAGGCAAAGAACAAAAAAGGATGGAACTGCTTCCACTCAGAGATCTCGCAGGTCTATATCCATGACGGACGATTGCCTGTTAACACCACTGAGCATGAGAGACAGGTATGAGTTGTCCTTATTTAGTCTTGGTCCAGGTTTGATATGAGGGACAGCACTCCCCCCACCCCAAATGAATCCCCACCCATCAATAAATGATTTTTTTTTTCCCAGAAGGTCTGAAGTTCAACCAGATTTGGAAGAACACAAGCAAATAAATGGGTTGATGGGAAGCACGCCCCCCACCCAGGTGTGTGTGTGTGTGTGTGTGTGTGTGTCTGTCTGTGTGTTATTTCAAACAATCTAGTTGACAACAGAATCCATGGCAACTGTTAATGACATCATATTACTTCATCTGTGTCCTACTGACAGACTTAGATGGTATTGGTTTCTTTTGCTCCTTAATAAGATCTTTAATTTTTATTTAACCCTGTCTACAATTCCTGCCCCCTGTAGGAAGACAGCAGCATTGCACACGAGCCTTCAGCACAGTGTTGGGTATGTGTAATATTTTTAGTTTTCTATAATGTTGAACAGCTACGCGCTAACAAATTCCATGTTATATTTAATTTTTGTTGTTTACATAATAATTTTAAAGCTTTTTTTTCATGAAACTCTCCTGAATGGTATATAAACAATATACGAGACTTCATCAGGAATATTGACTGTGATACCACAGATTAAATATAAGACAATAAATAATGCTAATGTGAATTTTAATTGGACAGTAGGTACTAGTGCTGTGTGTTTTTTATATTGCATTAAAAAAGGCCGACATTGGGAGGAGGAATTAGTTTTACTCAGTTTAAAATGTATTTTTGATAAATATTGATACAAATAATTGGACTAGCGATACACTACACACACTCAGCATTTCCTCTCTGGCTCTATTTCTCTTTTTTTCCTGACCATCCTTTTTTTTTTTTTTTTCTGTTCACTTTTCTTTCACACCACCTTCTGGCTCTCATCTATCATCACCTCATCTCTCATGTCCTGTTGTTAGGATCCTGTCTATTCCTCTGTTTACTCTCTTTCAAGCACCCCCTCTCAGTACAAGATGTATTTTAATAAGGTGAGTGTGTGTGTGCAAATAACTAAAGCTGGATGGAAGCTTTTGCTGATGGGTTACCCTTTAGTGTATGTGTGTGTGTGTGTGTGTGTGTGTGTGTGTGTGTGTGTGTGTGGCATGTCTAAAAGATAAAGAGCTTCCTATCAGCATGTGATTCCACAAGCATGTGCGTCTGTAAAATCAGTTCCTTTATGTATCTGCATAAACTATATGTCAGCTACAGCAGATGTGGCATTTCTCATGCATGTTGTTCTGCATAATTGCGTGTCAGTGGCTCAGTTCTTGGTCTTTATCTCCTTTCTGGGTCAGATATTCACATTTCTTAACCTTTTGATATCGATCATCTATACTGCTCACGTACGACATTCTAAACCTGGTTAGTGTGTGGATGTAGTTTTATGTAACTAACCGTTTACTGTTTCTTTGTAGAGAAGTATGTCATATGAAGCTCAGGAGATCTTCTCACCTACTCAAACACAACCACGGTGTAAGGATAAGGTAGCTCACTTACACACACACACACACACACACACACTACATACATACTTATACACTTTATAGCATAAGGTGTGAGACTGTATTTTTAGGAGAACTCTGTGGAATTTGTGGCTTTTACTCAGAAGGAGGACGAAAGTTTTGGGGTTTCGGAGAGTTTTGAGAAATCGCAGGACCCCCAGCAGCCGCCTGTTTCCATAGAGACCGCTAAAGAGGTCAGGACCTCTGACACTTCATCATTTGCCGAGTGTCAAATTGGCCCAGGAGACACAGAGCAGGACCTGAGCACTGTATGCCAGTCCAACACTCCTATGTAAGACGTGTGTGTGTGTGTGTGTGTGTGTGTTTGGCATTACTTGCTAATATGCATGTAGGTGTGATTATATAAATTATTAACACCTGATGCACATTTACTGAAAATGAACCTCCATAAAGTTATTTGATAAATTATTTTCTACTAACCGCATGACCTGAACTGTTTATCTTTTGTATACTCCATCGCCAAAAGTTTGTGGACACCCATCCTAGCCTGAATTGTTTACTAGCAAAATTGCCACCCTTGTTTTATTACTGTTGACTCTAAAAGGACAGACGGAGGAGACAGCAGAAGGGCCACAGACAATCAGCAAAAGATTCCTAATCTAAAGGATTGTTGCAATCAGATTACATGCTATAAACAGAGAAAGGTTTTTGTGCCTTTTAACTTTTTAACCATGGGGGAAAATATCGTCATGGATGAACTGGTCGCTGGTACGAAAATGTGTTTGGGACTGCTGGTTCCTGTGCACAAAACCTCTGAGCTCCATAGAGACATGCTGTATTCTGAAAAACCTTGACTATAACCCCACTAACCACCTAACTGCACCTCAGTGGTCCGTGTCTAATTTCATTAATACATTGTATGAAAGGTGTCCACAAACTTTTGACAGCTATGGTACATATGCATGTCATTTTTATTTGATTTTATGAATGACATGATGCCGATTGTATTACTAATGTATTAACATAACCTAATTGCTGTTTATGATTTACTAGAATAATTGTCTGTCTGTCTGTCTGTCTATACATGCGTAGCTTGAGCTCTGCAGTAACCGAGCATCGTCGCTTAGTTCGGCCGTCCCGTCGTACTCAGGGTTCGAGAAACCCGTTACGTGCTCTCGCAGCCCGAAACGACATAATGCAGGATTTCATGCAAGTCCAGGATGATCCTGATGCCATGGAATCCAACAAAGGTGAGTCACATGACCCTATACGCTCTTAATTTATGGCGATTGTAGGTACACAATTAGTTTCCTCATGCCTTTTATTTATAGGAACTATATTGTAAAATATTCTAATATCGCTTTGCGATGGTTTTTCTTTCAGCCAAAAAAAACCACGGCTCCACTAACGGTGTATCGGCTAAGACTGTCCCAAACTCTGTACCCTACAATGATCTGATGCTAATCCTAGTGAAAGGTAAAGTCCAAAACATCTGGGGGAGTTTTTTTCTTCTTCAGCTTTTCTTCACCAGTATCTTTTTGTTTTGTTTTTTGTGTTGTGTTCATTGTCCTGCTAAAAGGTTTTTCTAGTGGATCGTTGTCAGAGTATTGTGGATAATACCATTGTTTTTTTCCACGCTGTGTCAGGATGCAGACGTGTACAGGTGCGCTTAGTGGAGCCGGTAGTTCACTCGTTGAACAGCGGGGACTGTTTTCTACTGGTCACCCCATTATTGTGCTTTATGTGGACTGGGCAACTGTCCAACACCTGCGAGAGGGAGAAGGTATACAAACACACACACACACACACACACACACTGTTACATGACACAACAAGTCACAACAAGTTTCTTTCTCTGTTCATCTGTTTGTTGGTTTTTTCTTCATATCGTCTTTAAATACTGATCAATTAAATATTGATTTGATTTCATTCGTTATAGGCATCTGCCTTGGCCACAGCCATAGTGTCCCAGCGTGATCTGGGTTGCCAGGCAACAGAGATTATTCACCTGGACGAGGGGTTGAACACTGATTTGCAAGCTGCCGAATTTTGGAAACTTTTGGGAGGAAAAACATTGTGCAGTGGTGAGAGGCCTTGTAAAAACACAAATCATTGAATCTCTGGCAGGTTTTATGATTGCGTGTGTGTGTGTGTGTGTGTGTGTGTGTGCGTGTGTGTAGCTTGTTCAGATGATGATCAGCAGTACGAGACGGCGATTATAGAATCTAACTGTGTGTACAAGCTACAGGAAGACAGGCTCCTCCCACATGAACAGGGCTGGGCTTCAATGCCACGCCTCTCTCTGTTAGACTCCTCCCAGGTGATTTGATCTGATGTAAAATAATCCAGACTGTAAATATTGTTTTTTTGTTGGTAAACATCTAAGCAGACAATTTTTAAAAGGAATTGCAAAGTGTCACAATTTTGCATTTGTCGCTTTCTATACGACTATAATTTTGACATAATCGCAACGCAATAGCAAACCATTTGCCATTCTTGTTTTGTGACGCCACACTGACTGCCAAAACTGCCTTAAACTGAAACAGATTTTCTGAAATTGGCAGAATTTAAGTATTTTCTTGTCCAGTTAATTTTTGCGGGGCAGGATAAAGTAGAGATGTAACTAAAAAGGGGGGGGGGGGGCACAATTTAATTGTCCTGGGAGGGGTTTACATACATTTATGACAGGTAATATTTATGCAATATCTTGAATGTAAGTTAATATCACTCAAGAATACACCCCATAATAATACAGTCCCGCCTCTGACACTGATTGACATGCATTCAGTCATTTAACCTGCTTCTTCCCAAAATTAATGTTTTCTGGAGCTTATCCTAGCGTACAAAGCAAGGGTACACCCTGTACAGGTTGCCAGTCCATTGCGGGGCCACACATAAACAAACAACCACACTTTTACTTCTATGGGTAATTTAGATTGGCCAATCAACGTAATGTATTAATTGTGCAGCCAAGTATGAGTAAAAAAAATATATGCAGATCCAAATCCAACTGGGAAATTTTTCCTAGGATATATTTTGGGTGATTTTTACCCATCAGTCAAGAGTTTTCATCATGCTGCTTGGACACATTTGGTTCTCGATGATTTTCTGGTTTTGTTTTGCTCTTTTTTGTTCCAGAATCTTGGATGTTTAATATTATTCTGGAATGTTTTTCAGAGCCTGCTGTTCGACTTTGGAAGTGAACTTTACTTGTGGCATGGGAAAGATGTTTCCTTCAGCGACAGGAAGCTGGCACTGCATTTGGCTCAGCAGGTTTGGAGCGGAGAATACGATTACAGCAACTGCAGTATCAACCCACTCAACCACTTGGAGAGCAACGCCCAGATTCACAGGTGTGTATAATCAATAGTGCTCATAGTGACCCAAACTAGGACCATATTATCTGAGGAAAATAAGGGGGGGGGGTTCTTAAAGTACATTGACCTTAAAGTTTTAATGTTGGCCCTTTCAAAGGAAAAGGTTTTAGGCACGCCTGGTCTACCTAGATACATTTTTTGTGTGTGTGTGTGTGTGTGTGTCCGGCTTTAGGAAGGGTGTGGGACGACCAAGCTGGGCTCTGTTTGGCTGTGTGTTTGAGCAGAACGAGACCGCTCTCTTCAAGATGAAGTTTGCAGATTGGTGTGAAAAAAAGATAAAGGATGTGACGACTAATGGACAAGTAATGGGTAAACAGGTGAGCTGAGCAACAAGCTCCAGTGAGCAGAAGGGTTAGAGAAGCAGAATGCAAGTATCCATGTTATTGAATGAACTAATTACCTTCTAGTTATACTTTAGTCTAATAAAGTTTATTCATTCACTCATTCATTTTCTATACCCGCTTATTTCTTAATTTGGGATCATGGGGGTCTGCTAGCTAAACACCTTGCCGGTTCATCAAAGGGCCACACACCTGTCAGAGGAAACCAGATTACCCGGAGTAAACCCATGCAAGTGCAGGGATAATGTGCAAACTCCAGGCCTCTGCCAGGGAATTGAACCTGGCCCTTCTTGCTGTAGGGCAACAGTGCTAACCATTAAACTACCGTGCTACCATCAAATAATACTTTTGTAGTCAATTTGCAGTAAAAAATATAATAGATTCCAAAAGTGATGCATTTTAAGTATTTTTTTTTAAATTATTATAAAAGGTTTGGGGAAATTTTTAACCAATAATTAAATGTTGATCTGATTTTCTTTAAAACAACCTGCACAACGCAGACATGCTAGTTATGGATCCAAGAGATATGAAAAAGGCAGAAGTGGAAGCAGCAGCCAAAACATAACTCATTAAAAAAAAAGAAATATGACTAACAGTTAAAGTATTAATGTACGGTTACCTCACAACAAGGTGCCGTCCGGGTTCGATTTCTGGGCTGGGATTCTTTCTGTTTGGAGTGTCCATGTTCTCCCTGCGCTTGCATGGGTTTCCTGTGGGTATTTATATGGAGCCTCCTCAGATAGTCGCTATTCTGAAAGTTATCACAACATATTTTCTGTACATATATCGCACAAATATCACAAATATACACAAATATCGCAGGGCTACAAATAGACTAACAACCACTCACACACACATTCACTCCTATGGGCAATTTAGAATCGAACCTGAGACCTTGTGAGGCAAGCGTGCTAACCACTACGCCTAGAAAATAGTTACTGTTCCACCCCTGTCCAGCTCATACCTGTAATCTTTAATTCTTTCTCTCCAGACTTCTCTTCCTGTAGAATGTCCAGCTGACACATGGTCATGTGATGCTAAAGCCCTATTTGCTGGAAAGTGTGTGTGTGAGGTAAAGGCCATCACACTACACGGTGTGGACGTACAGAGAGGATGGAATTTGGTAACCATTGGTGATGGACAGCAGGCAAAGCTCGACACTGTTTGTGTCGAAAGTTGGCACACTGGCCTGGGAGAGGACTGGTTGATTTCAGAGAGCTTGGGGCAGTTATATGAGGACAACACCTATGCTATACGCTGGACATACCGTCTTGAAGCTACAGGTGAGGGTGTGTGTTGGAGAAGGTCGTACCATTATATAACTTCTTACCATTTTTTGCTATGTAAAAATATATCTTGTGTATGTCAGAAGGCTCTTCTGAGGGTCCGAGTTTGGACCACGAACGCTCTGCCCTTTTCATCTGGCAGGGACGACACTCGCAGGTCAATCAATCGGAGATGTCCCTACCGTTATCCGTCCCCAATGAGCCTGTGGTAAACATAAAGGAAGGGGAGGAGCCACCGTGTTTTCTGCAGCTTTTCCAAGGAGGGCTTGTCATTCACAAAGGAGTCGGCCCACACACTGGTCAGTATCTGTACACACACCTCGGCCTATACACACTACAAAAGGATTGGGACACCTGATCAACACCTTTTATTATTCCAGATGTAGTCTTACTTATCCTACTAAAATCCCCAGCCCACATCTGGAAAGGCTTTCCAATAGATTGCGTCATGTGCATATGTGTTTGTTCACAATAGTGTTAATGAGAGCAGACATTAATGGTGAGGTGAGGTGGTCTGGGGTTTAGTCTGGCTTCTAGTTCATCCAAAAGCTGTTCGCAGGTGTGGAGTCGGAATCAGGACACCGAACGTAGCGTGTCCTTACGGAGATCAGGGAATTTATGCACAGGGTCATTGTCATGCTGGAATAGTGTTGGAGTTTCCGTAAAGGAATAATGCAACAACATATAAAGTTACTCTAGACAATTGTGTGATTCTTGAGTTTAATAGTTAGTGATGTGTCCACATATTTTTGGTTTTATAGTTTATAATGTGGTGGAATAATAGGAATCGGTTTATTTAATTGTAATCTGGCAGACGCTCTTATCCAGCGCGACTTACAACTGAGCAATTGGGGTTTAAGGGCCTTGCTCAAGGGCCCACAGTGGTTGCTTGGTGGAGCAGCCATCCCTGCCCATTTAAGACTTTTTGACCAATCAGAACCATGATTTTACTGGGATAAGGGGGAGAGGTTTTTGATTTCTTGTATCTGAACATTAAATGGTTCATGCTGTAATAACCTGAATGGGATGTTGTGTGTTTTAGGAGACGGCCGTCTGTTTTGTGTACGAGGTGCTGTACCTATAGAGGCCAGTTTGTTGGAAGTGGAATGCAGTACCTCCAGTCTGCGTTCTCGTGGTTCTATGCTTCTAATCGATATCCAGAAGGCTACACTTTTCTTGTGGCACGGCTGCAAAGTCCATCCTACCGCACGTCAAGTGGCCAAACGCACCGTCCAGCAGCTCACACACACGTAAGAACTATTTCAGACACAAAATATATGTGAAGGGTTTTTTTTTTTTTTTTTTCAAAACGTTACAAGATTAAAATTGTCAAAAGTAGCCATAGGGTGTCCCAGTATAGGAATGGTGGACATCAATTTTATTTTCCCTACCTAAACTGTAAAAAGAGATGATGTCATGCTTTGAATATGACTGCTGAAATCTTAGGTGTCCGCCTGAGATGAGACTGAGTGACAGCAATCTAAACGTTCAGGAAGTAGAAGAAGGTGCGGAACCGGCAGAGTTCTGGAATGCTATCGGACTACAAGATAGGAAAGTTTATGACTGCATGCTGCAAGGTGACACTATTTTTGATTAATAAACTGTAGGAAGTTATTAAATCCCTAATTTGAGATCTTCATTAACATAGAATGTTAAATCTGTGTAGATCCTGGCAAGTACAACTTCACTCCCCGTCTCTTTCACCTGAGTGCCCAATCAGGAGTGTTTCAAGGAGAGGAGCTGCTATGTACGTCCCGGGCTACTGGGGTCGTTTCGGCGATGCCTTTTAACCAGGACTGTTTATACTCTGTACCACCGCCAGGTGAGGGCGATGTAGGCAAAAATATACACAGATGTAATGCAGAGAAGGCGGAAAGTAAGAGACGCAGGAAAAAAATTAGTTGCAAATAAAGAAAGAGAACAAGACACTACAATCCCAACAGAGGGACAGAGAGTAAGACAGATCCAGGAACAGGCAGGTCACAAACAGATTGGTACAAGACTTTGTCAAAACAGTGCAGATTGAAAGTTGGACCGTGAACCCGAATTAATATTTAACTTGAGCTTAAAACATTTAAAAATATCACCGTTTTCCCCCATATGAGTCAGTGTCTCTTTCTCTTATTGCCTAATAGGGTAATAAAGTGTACATTGTATGCATCCTTTTTGCATACTAGGGCAGCACGGTGGTGTAGTGGTTAGCACAGTCGCCTCACAATAAAAAAGTCCCGGGTTCGATTCCCAGACAAAAAATCTTTTTGTGCAAAGTTTGTGCGTGGGTTTTCCCCTGGTACTCTGGTTTTCTCCCACAGTCCAAAAATGTACATTTTTGGTTGACTGGTGATTCTAAATTGCCCGTGTGTGTGTTTGTTCTTGTATGTGTTGTCTTGTAATAGACTGGCGACCTGTACAGGGTGTACACACCATCCTATGCACGTTAGTATAGGCTCCAGCATGACCCCGATTTAGGGAATAAGCGGGTTTGAAAATGAATGAATGAATGAATGAATGGATTCCGGATTTAGACATACTACTTGCTTTGCATACAGTTTTGCCTCCTATATACAATGAAAGTATCTGAGTTTTGACAGTTAAAGTGACGTGGAAATGCGCAGATGAATTCCAAACAGACGGCGAGACCCGCAGAATGCTTGGGGTGATTCGCTCGCTCGCTGTGTGTTTTGCTTGCGGGAAAAAAATATGAATATTGGAAATGAATGGTAAAAAAAACCTTGCTAGGCAAACAGGCAACTAGAGAAAGAGGGCAATAAAGACAATGGGACAGAAATGATGTTTGTCTTTTTCAGCTCTGTTCTTATTGGATAATTCACTGGAAGTCTATCTATGGCAGAGCAGCTCGTCTCAGAGCTCACAGCGCCCTCTGTGGGACACAGAGCGGAAATGTGCCATGGAGATGTCGCTTCAATACTGCAGAGGTCAGAAAAAAGTGGATATTGATGTTGGCTATTTTGTTGATGGTTGTGGGTTTGAATGGTTAATGTTCTGTTCCTGTGTGTGTGTGTGTGTGTGTGTGTGTGTTTGATACAGAGAGAAACCCCAGACGACCTCCTATGGCTTATTATCTTGAAGAAGGAACCGAGCCTCTCACCTTCACTAATGTTTTTCCCTCCTGGGAGGAACGAGTAACACAGGTCAGAAGAGCTAGAACCAAGTTTCATTGGTAAAAATGTCGGAACCCTACATGATCAGCAGGTTCAGTGTATATTGATATACAGTCGTTTAATGCAGTTGTTCGTCTGATGATACTTCAGAAAAGTAATCATCACCATCTGACCAATCAGATCTTAAAATTTTCTGATTATAAATCTGCATTGGGAGAGTTAACACTGTGTGTGTGTGTGTGTGTGTGTTTCTGTAGGTCCCATCAGTGCAGAAGAAGCTAACATTAGTGCAGGATGCTCTAG
>JAOTRA010098182.1:0-11360 GCA_026260255.1 Pseudolaguvia tuberculata
ACACACACACACACACACACACACACACACACACACACACACACACACACACACACACACACACACACACAAACCTTGATGACTTACTGTTTACTTGCTGATTAATATACCCCACCCTTTGTCAAATACCCTTGTATCACATTAGTCAATGCTACTTACATCACCTCTACTGCATATAGCAGACCTAAAGCGACTTAACATCATCTAATTTGTAGAAGTGATCAGTTAAGGGTTAAGCGCCTTGCACTAAGGCCCAGCAGCGGTAACATGGTAGTCATGTGGAAATAGAACTCAAAGGCTTAACTGATGAGCTACCACTTGCCTATTCAGACTACTTTTTTTCTCTTATTGGTCACTGACTTTGACACCCTGTGTGCATGAACACTAAATTTGATTCTTTGGAGGCTGGTTACTGCCATGTGGCTGCTCGGTAACCTGCTTAACAAGGTGTATACAGTAAACACAGTCAGGCTCCAGGACCACCTGCTCTAGAGGATGCAGTTGGACTTTGTTGTTATTTATCCGACAGTGTTTATATGTAAGCAGGGTGGGGGTTGAGGACGCTTACTCGCTCTTCTGTTTTTCATCATGACAATGGCACTGAGAAACATCAGTATCTCCACTTCTCTCTGCAGAAACAAAAAAAGATTATTAATATTATTATTATTATTATTATTATTACTACTCAAATAATCAGTACAGAAATGTTTAAACAGAGGAAGGACAAAACTAATTTAAACGGCATGTGATCTTGACTAACAAAATGATATCCAGAAGAATCACTTGCATTTATCAAACTTAAAGGGTTAGTAGCCTTGCTTAGTGCCCCAACAGTGTGATCTTGGTGCTGGGAATCGAACCTATGATCTTCAAAGTAGCAGTTTAACACCTTAACCAATAAGCTACCACTTAGGTGGTGTATAAAAACTCAAATAGGAATTGATTTCTCTCTCTCTCTCTCTCTCTCTCTCTCTCTCTCTCACACACACACACACACACAAACACACACAAACACACACAAACACACACAAACACACACACACACACAAACAAACACACACCATTTCTATAGAGACGAATAGCATCCAGATGTTTCTTCAAGGCCATGCAAAAGTAAAAACAAAGGAAACACTTAATAGAGCAACAAAAAAATATACATTTTTTTCCCACAAACCCAATCAAAGTCGCAGGGATTTCCGTCCTCCCTCTGCGTGGAGAGATGTTCGCAGATTCCCGGAGTCTTCCGAATCATCAGGAACGCTAGTGACATAAATAACGACACTACGTAGTACGGTTTTAACAGCCATTTGTAAACCTGCGGTAAATGATAAAGAAACGCGAACAGAGGAGTCAGCAACGCCATTTTCTTCCCAGCACGAGGAGACGGAGGAGAACGACTAGCCGGTGTAACACTGCTGCCTGGAGATTTTGCGTCGGCGAAAAACCTCCCAACGTTAAGTTAAAGGGACAGAGGTCACTGCGGACGGAACAGGAAAAACGCCTACCCCGCCTCTTCGATGTGATTGGTTAGTTCCACGACGCACACGCAGACGCACACGCACACACGCGGTGTGTTGTGTAGGAAACGTTTCCAATCATTCCTAGTGCTGTTCTTAGGGCGTTACAGCCACTTTTATGACGCTTAATAGGGGACCTAAATAGGGAGTATTACGGTATTTGAGACAGCTTTAATCATATTACAGGAAGGTTCTTTTGCCTGCTTCCGTATGTTTACTACTGTATAGATTCGAAAATTTGAGCCCTATCTAATTTAACTATTACATATATCCAGCCTCCGTATATCTAGTAAAAAAAATTTATAAAAAGAACCAAATACAAATATTTTAATTCATTCAATATTTTTTACTTTCTACATTAACCAATTACACATTATAACGATCTCGGAATTGTGATTTAAAAATTTGTATTACGATATTAACGAGTAATTACGGTACACACAAAAAACTACGGCTACGATATCAACGGAAAGTCATTTTCATTACGCTTAAACAAGCTCATCACACCAGAAGTGAAACTGAAAGTTCGTCTTAAAACACTTTTTAACATGACAGAAATATTTTCACTCTATGGCCAAACCGAAGCTCAGGGACCTTTGGGACCTTCCTCATTGGGGTTCGGCTCTGGGAAATCAATTCCACCCCCAGTACCCCAAAACCCAGTGCATATGGCGGTGCCACTTCCACACCAACTAGTGGATGAAGGACCGCCTCTCCGAAAACCTTCAGCCATGAACGAACCCTTTTATCTAGTGCGGGAACTGCCGGGTGAGTATCTGCCTGCTTGTAGTATCTCAATGATACTTATATTCTTTATAAATATTACATTATTTACATTATTATCATTTCCGCATCAGTCCTCACTGTGTTATAAAGTACTGTATTATCATCAGTATATGCTGGTGCACATTATATATAGTCAGGGCTTCCTGAGATCTTTAACTCCACGCTGGTACAGTCTATAGTCGAACACAACATTCATTCATTCATCTTCTTACCCGCTTATTCCCTAATTCGGGGTCACAGGTGTCTGCTGAAGCCTATTCCAGCTCACATAGGGCGAGTGGCATGGATACACCCTGGACGGGTTGCCAGTCCATTACAATGCCCACATAGACAAACAACTATTCACTCCTATGGACAATTTAGAATCACCAATCAACCTAATCTGCATGTTTTTGGACTGTGGAAGGAAACCGGAGTACCAGGAGGAGAACATACAGACTCTGCACAGAAAGACCTCTCGAGCTGGAATCGAACCCTGGACCTTGTTGTTATGAGGCGACCGTGCTAACCACTACGCCACCACACCGCCCTAAAACACAACATAAACAACATAAAACAAGAAAGATCTACTATGAGATGACAAGAAGGTCCCGGGTTTGATTCCCTGGTCGAGAATCTTTCTGTGGAGAGTTTGCATGTTCTCCCCGCGCTTGTGTGGGTTTCCGCTGGGCAAAAACTCCGGTTTTCTCCAACAGTCCAAAAACTTGTACATTAGGTTAATTGGGGATTTTGAATTGCCCATAGGAGTGAATGGGTGTGTGAGTGATTGTTTGTCTATGTGTAACCCTGAGATAGACTGGCAACCTGTTTAGGGTGTACACCCGCCTCTTGCCCTAGGCTCCCCCATGACTCAGAGTTAGGGAATTAGCAGGTAAGAAGACGAATGAATGAATGAATGAATGAATGAATGAATGAATGAATGAATGATAGTTCAGGAACAACGTTGGTGAATTTAGGCTGTATTGATTATAATGAGGCGGCGTGGTGGCGTAGTGGATAGCACAGTCGCCTGACAACAAGAAGGTCCCAGGTTCAAATCCCAGGCCTGGGATCTTTCTGTGCGGAGTTTGCATGTTCTCCCCGCGCTTGCGTGGGTTTCCTCCAGCCTCCTTAGGAGGCTTCAGTACCTCCTAAGGACTACTTATTTTTATTAAGACAGCAAGTAACCGCAAACATAAATAACCTGCCATTTAATAATTTTTCATTAAGGCCCTCATCAACAGATGGATCTTATAGCAATAAGGCAGGTGGATATACACAGAATGAAGAATAAACAGAATGTGAGGGCATTTTTGCAGCACATTATTTATACGTGCACGCATACATTTAAAACAAAGAGGAATTTATATATAAACAGAACACTGGTTAATGTTGTTGGGAGCTGAGAGACAAACGGAGAACCTGAAGGGAACACAACTGCTTAGCTCAGGCTTAAACCACACAAAGTCATAAACAAAACCAATTTATTATTATTGTAACTATATGGAGATCATCTTTTTCCCTCTTCTCCTAGTGGAAAATGAGCTGACGGCAAACACCAATCTCATTACACACTACAATCTGGAACACGCATATAACAAATTTTGTGGCAAAAAAGTGAAAGAGAAGCTCAGCAACTTTCTTCCTGAGCTACCTGGTAAGTTTATTTTATATTTATCTGAAATCAGTAGGTGAAATCTTGCTAATTTTACACCTTCTGTATGTAAATGATGGGAATGTCTGAGAATAGAAAATGGTTTGGTTTTTGGAGTTAAAAGAGGTTTCTGCCTCCTTTTTTAGGTATGATAGACACACCAGGTCTTCAGGATGCAAGTTCCTTGCACTCCCTTATTGAGAAGCCACCAGTATGCAACAACTCCTTCAGTCCTCTGACTGGAACCATGCTTACCGGGTTCCGACTCCACACAGGCCCAGTAAGTGTGATGCTTTCTTATGTCAACCTTTTTTTGCCATAAAACTATTTTACGTATGACAAGGTAGTTAAAGTGTTTATGTAGGGAATCACATGCTGGTGTCGATGATAAGTTCAGTTGAAACTGATATAAATTCCTTCTCTAATGTTCTCTTGAAATATTTTCGTGCCTCTTGTTTGTCCATATCTTCTTCTCCTTTCGGCTGCTCCCGTCAGGGGTCGCCACAGCGGATCGTTCTTCTCCACACTACCCTGTCCGCTACATCTGCCTCTTTCACCCCAACTACCTGCATATCTTCCCTCACCACATCCATAAACCTCCTCTTTGGTCTTCCTCTTCTCCTCCTGCCCGGGACCTCCATCCTCAACATTCTTCTACTAATATACTGCATGTCCCTCCTCTGTACATGTCCAAACCATCTCAACCTAGCCTCTCTCACCTTGTCTCCAAAACATCTTCTTGTTTGTCCATATCAACTATGAAAAAAAATATTGTGGTTAAAATGCAACATATAAACATTTAAACTAGTAATCTTAAATTACATGGAATTTCTGTTCTATAAAAGTCTCTGTCATTTAATAGTTTATGTTGGAGAGAGCACTTGAAACAGATGTATTAATAGCTCTTTGATCATTTCTAAGCAGTGTAAAGATTTGTCAGAGGAAATGACTCCCCACCAATGCAATGGGAGTATAACCAGAATTAAAGGATGCTTGAAATAGATGTGATTCTGCCAAGTAGGATGTGACCCTGTTAATCCTGTATAAGCATTTTGATAAGGAACCATAACCAGCTGATGTCATCAGTGTATGTCCACAAAACCTGCCTCAATCCATTTGAAATCTTTCCCTCTTTGTCACCTAAAATGTAACATTAAAATGTATTTATTAAATAAAAAACTATTACACATGGAATGATATACAGGTTAACTAATCTGTAAGCTTTTTGCTCGCCTTGATGACCAAAGATAGATGTGTGTGTGGGCTGAAATGTATTTAGGGGTGCATGTATAAATAACAAAACAATATATATTCATTCATCTTCTGACCCGCTTATTCCCCAACACAGGGTCACAAAGATCTGCTGCAGCCTATTCCAGCGCACGTAGGGCGGGAGGCAGGGGTACACCCTGGACAGGGCTCACACGCACACACACACACACACATTCACACTTTTGGTCAATTTAGAATCACCAATCAACCTAATGTACATGTTTTTGGACTATGGGTGGAAACCGGAGTATTCAGAGGAAACCCACGCAAGCGTGGGGAGAACATGCAAACTCTTAAAATCGAGCCCAGGACCTTCTTGTTGTGAGGCGACCGTGCTAACCATTACGCCACCGCGCCTCCCCAAATACATATTCTTTTTTTTAAATGTATGGATATAAAAATATGTTTTGTGATCATTAAAGCTTCATAGATTGTCCTTTCATTAAAGAAACATAAGCCATGTTATGAATATTATTGCGGTTCTACAGGTTCACCATTAAAAAAGCGTTCGATACTTTATAATTCATTGTCTAAATTAAAATGTTGCATCAGGTTCAACAAAAGATGAGAATTAACTAGTGTTCTATTTTTTTTGCATTGACCTTTTGCATTTTTTTTGCATTGATCAAGCTTCCCGAGCAGTACAGACTGATGCACATCCAGCCTCCGAAGAAGAAGAGCAAGCATAAACACAAACACCAGCGACCCCAGGACCCCTTACCCCCAGGTATCAACTTCAGAACTCTGTCATAACAACTTCATAATTCTGTCACTACACTGAAAAGGGGAATCTTTTGTATAGTCTGACCCCCATAAAGGTATAGAAATTAAATTAACGAATGAATGTTTAGTCAGACATCATAACCATCATATCTATTTTAAAATGTTATAACAGAAATACCATCAGATTCAGATCACAAGAAAAAGAAGAAAAAGAAGGATGATGACCCTGATAAAAAGAAAAAGAAAAAGGATAAGAAGAAAAAGAAGGTTTGTAAGATCAACATATTTGGAGTTTGGATATTTAATTACATTCTTCAAACCAAATAATAATAGCAGTGTAATTATATTTATTGATCATTTAAATGCTTACTAATTCCTAATGAAGTGCTGTTGCCAAAGCTGATTAGTCTAAAGTTGTTGGTCAGATCTGACAGTTTACTTGAAGAGATGTTATTAGTTGCTTTGTTTAATCTAAGACTCATAATAAACCAATGTAAAACATTTTTAGAATAGACTTTTAGAATAGAAGTGCCAGGGCGGCGTGGTGGCGTAGTGGATAGCACGGTCGCCTCACAACAAGAACGTCCCGGGTTCGAATCCCGGGCCGGGTTTTTTCTGCGGAGTTTGCATGTTCTCCCCGCGCTTGCGTGGGTTTCCTCTGGGTACTCCGGTTTCCTCCCACAGTCCAAAAACATGCGGGATTGGACAGGTGGATTGATGATTGTAAATTGTCCATAGGAGTGAATGTGTGTGTGAATGGTTGTTTGTCTATGTGTGGCCCGAGATGGACTGGCGAGCTTGTCAGGGTGTACCCCCGCCTCTCGCCCTATGTGTGCTGGGATAGGTGCAGCAGACCCCCGTGACCCTGAATTCGGGAATAAGCGGGTAAGAAGATGAATGAATGAATGAATGAATGAATACAAGTGCCCTCTAGTGGTCTCGTCAGAGATATTTAAACTTGAAAAATTCAACCGTTTACAGCACTTGACAGACACCTTTATTCAGAGCAATAACGGATATGGGTCTTTCTCCAGTTACTCACTAACTCACTGTAAAAACAGTGCTACTCAATTACACTATATGCATTTATATTTAAGTTTAAACTATATTCTAAAGGGAAAATTAACAATTTGCTTGATATGTACATTTCTATTTGGGATGAATTAAGTTGTCTGTCGGTCGGTCTGTCTCTAATAGATATGATAATTTAATGTTAATGTTTTCAGAACCGCCACAGTCCAGATCACCTTAGCATGACCAGCTCACAACCCAGTAGCAGCAGTCTGAGATAGAAGGGTGAGAAATGTGGAGACAATTCACTGTAAATTAAGATTTTGTTTGTAATATGTGTGTGTGTGTGTGTGTGTGTGAGAGAGAGAGAACGCATAAACTAGATCAGTTATTTTTTTGCCTGTGTAAAATCCTTTGAAGGAAACTACAAACTATATCGCTGCAAACTAAGTCTTTATGAGGAAATGTTTATAATAATAAAATGCCTGTGACACTGTGACACTGTGCAGATTCATTAGATAAGATTCATTAAACCAGTAAAAGACTTCACAATTGGCTTGTGATTCAGTTTATTTTTGTCATTTATTGATCAAATATTTAAAGTAAATATTGAAGAAAATGCAGAGACTATCACAGTAATACATTTATTCAATTTTAGCCAAAGTTTGAAACAAAATTAAAATAAAATCAGAACACTGTGTAAAAGTATTTGTATTGTTACCACACTCTGGGAAAGGCACTTCTCATTACATTTACTTTTATTTTTATAGCATATGACCGTCACCAGGGCGGCCCATTGGCGTAGTGGTGGCGCATGGTCGCCTCACAATAAAAAGGTCCCAGGTTCGATTCCCGGACCGGGGATCTTTCAGTGTGGATTTAGCATGTTTGCATGGGTTTCCTCCCGCAGTCCAAAAACATGTAGATTAGACCCATAGGAGTGAATGTGTGTGAGTGGTTGTTTGTCTATGTGTGGCCCTGAGATAGACTGGCAACCTGTCCAGGGTGTACCCCTGCCTCACACCCTATGTGTGCTGCAATTAGGGAATACGCGGGTAAGAAGATATGACAGAACAAATTCTATTATACTTTATTCTTTATGTGCCTGAGCTGTTAAACGGGTGAAGAGCTTTTCTTAAGGCACATTGGTGGTTCAGGGATTTAAACTTGTGGCCTACCTAAGTGAATTTATTCCCTAATTTAGGGAGCCTATCTCAGCGCACCTAGGATGATAGGTACGCCCTGGACAGGTCACCAGTTCATCGCAGGGCCATACATGGACAAACAACCATGGAAACCATACTCACTCAGTCTGTTAGTCTGTGTTTTACCTGAGCTACATTTACAGGATTGCTCTCTCTTTGTGTTTGTTCAGGTTGAGGGGCTACAAGGAAAAACTTGTAACAAGCAAGCAACAATAATACAAATAATATTTGCTACAAAAAATAACAATATAACAGTTAATACATAAAAAAGAAAGTTTACAAATAAATCCCTGATAGCAGAAGTGCATCTCATCAAACTTTATAAAAGATTTATATAGTTTTATATAGTATATCACAAGATTCCACCATTCTGCATGTCCAGCAGACCGACGATAACTGTATAACATGATGTTATAGATCAGTGGTGTCCAAACTTTTCACCAAGCGATTATCTAAGCACCTTAGCAGCGAAGCTCCGCGAAACTGCTGTTTAATGAATAGCACCGCACCCGGACAGACTGAACGGAATTGCAGCAACCCATTTCAAAACTCTGCCACTAGATGGCAGTATTTCATCTCAAAAACGTAACGTCCACATAAGCGACAGGTGATTTTGGCACGATACACATACATTTCCATAATTTTATTCGCAGATAAAAAGGTTTCCGCGGGCCGGATGAGAGGACCTTGCGGGCCGCAACCCTACTTTGGTCCTCTCTTTGGACACCCCTGTTATAGACACTTCAAGTGCAAAGCTTGGGTAAAAAAGGGGTATCAGGGGCTTATTTATCACATCTACTCTACAGCCCAGAGAAATCTGAAACTTGTGTTCAGACCGCCGTGACCCAGGACCCCTGGAACAGCACCCAATGAGCCACTTTGGACCACCTGTTCGTCCAGACAATTTCCCACTGTCTCTTAAAACAATAATAAGGGCCTCATAAGGGTCCACAACCTTAGCTAATCTGCTTAGCTAACTGGCCAAGTCATTTTATAAAATAAATGGCGTACAAGCTCAAAGTGCAGTTGTGACAGCTATACATTTATGCATATTTCCTTTTTTTTGGTTAAGAAGTTGCTAATGAAGCGCTGATGACCTCACAACAGAAAAAAAAATCAAGAAACTGAGTGAACACAGATACGCTTTCAAATAAAACTAGTAAAAAGCATAAGCAGCAAAATATGTTCTTTCATTTATCCAGGACAGCCTATAGTAACAGGTGTAATGTAATGATGTAATGGTTTAACTGAGCTCTAACTGGAGGTAGCTTAGTGGGATAGCAGCTAGTCAGCATAATGAACTATTGTAAATAAACTAGCATATAGCACATATTTATTGCACAACGGATGTTTTCTCTTTATTACTGACCACAATGAAAGGAAAAAGTATTAGAAAGCTTTAAATGGATGAATGATAGCTAAAAGCTGAGAGAGTGTTCTATAAGCATGGTGTGGAGGAATCGGCTTCTAAATGTCTCACTGTACCTTCTGTTATTTGCTGCCTGAGTTTTTTTTAGTCTTATATATTTTTAATGTGTCCTTAATGTCTCATTCATATAAAATAAATGTAATGACATTTAGCAAATGTTTTACTATTCATTCAGTAATTAAAACTGAATATAAAGGCCCATTTTCTTGTGTAGTGGATTATGGTGCTTTCAAGGGACCCGGGTTAGATACCCAGCTTTCTGTTCCCACCTCTCTCCTTCTCTCCCCCTTTTCATTCCTCTGTCCTATCAATAAAGGCAAAATACCCCACAAATATCTTTTTTATATTGGAAAAAAGTCTCATTTTACATTTGGCACACTCACTTATCGAAAGCAACTTAGATTTATCTTTTTATTCAACTAAGCAAATAGGGCCCTGCTCAGGGGTCCAGTAGTCGTATCTTGGTGGTGCTGGGATTTAAACCCAGATCTTTTATTTAGCAGTCCAACACCCTATCCACTGCAGGATCCACCTTCCTGTTATAGATCAGAATAATCTGTATCAAAATTTACTCAGAGTGTTCATTTAGTCAGTGTTTTATTTCTTTAAAAAAGGTTAGTGTTACTTTATCGGTGAATGTTTTATGAATGTTTTTGTTCCTATTCAGAATAAGAAAATGATTAATTTATTTTATTTATTAATTATAATCCTACCGGTTCAGTCATAAGAGCTAAACGTTCCACAAATTTACAATTTGTGCGATTAAAGATAATATGGATCTTTTTTTATGATAATTGCTCCCTTTTCTGAATCCTAACATATGGGTTAATAAAATATCCATAGTGCAAACCTGATTGCAAGAATGAATTGTCTTTTTCTACCACAATCCTTCTTAATCCTGGTCTGTATCAAGTTTCGGAGGACTGTTCGCTGAACGATTAAGAGCCACTGCTGATTGGTCAGTTGCTGCCTGATCCTGTAATTTCTTCTGTTTAATAAGTTCTCTACGGTGATAGAACAGGTATCCGGGCAACAGGAAGCCAACCATCGAGAAAATTAGTAGCCCCAAATTGATCTGTTGATGAGACATTTGTGTAAGGCATGCACAATAACAAAATTACAGTTTGCAGATTTTAGCAACATTACATTCTAATTATCATCGATCTTTTAGTCAGATTAATTGGGTGGAACTTATTTTCACACATATTCATTTCATCCCATTATTAACACATCAGATTATAAAAATGTAACACATCACAGTCTAACAGTCAGACAGCTACTTTAGCTGCTTATCAAAATTGAAGTCAAACTTATTTTTGTGTTAAATAATAATAGTATTAATAATAATAGTCAAATATTGTCCACAAGGCCCTGTGATAGATTGGCAACCGTCCTAGGTTGCACCCCTCCAGCCTTTCACCCTTTTGAGAGCTGGGATAGGTTCTAGCAGACCCCTCCCTGACCCCTAAAATAACTAATACGCGGGTTAGAAGATGATTAAATGAATAATAATAATACTGATTATAATAATAATAATGTGTCAAATATTATCTATATGGCTCTGTGATGTACTATCTAGCTGACCTCTGTGACCCCGAATTAGGGAATAACCGGGTATAGAAGATAAATGACTGTACAATAATATAATGGTGTTAAACTTTTTGTTAGATTAAAACCAGCCAAGTAGTCTTCCGCATGTTTTGTGTATGTGTGCCTGTGTGCCTGTGTGTGTGTGTGTGTGTGTGTGTGTGTGTGTGTGTGTGTGTGTGTGTGTGTGTGTGTGT
>JAOTRA010098211.1:0-11359 GCA_026260255.1 Pseudolaguvia tuberculata
TGTGTGAATGGTTGTTTGTCTATGTGTTGCCCTGAGATGGACTGGTGACCCGTCCAGGGTGTACCCCCGCCTCTCGCACTGTGTGTGCTGGGATAGGCGCATCAGAATCCCGTGACCCTGAATTAGGGAATAAGCGGGTAAGGAATAAATGAATGAATGAATGAATTCAGGATAGACGCCGAAATTAACCGAATCCACTATGAGACAAGATTACAAACCTGAGCATTGAGAAAAAAATTTTTTATATCCTTTTAACTTGGCATTACTGGCAAACAATACCGGGTAATGCTAGCTATTAAACAACCTAATTTATTGGTAAATTAATTAAAATAGAAAGCGAAATTAGAAGGTTTATGCAGTCATTTCACCTATTTCACCAAAATCTGATGATTGGCCAACATGGTCTCTAACAAAGGAAAGAGGTTCATTTAAAAGCGAAAAGCGCTAACAATTACACAGCACAGAAGGCTAGCTCAAACCAGTGCATGTACAATACACACAAAACTGGCAACCGCTTTTAATTAAATGGTTTCCAATACCGAATGCACGCCAACACTAAAAACTATCTGCACGCATCTCTACACAACTTTAGAGCTCTACTTTAGCTTTTATTGTCAAACTGTGTCTTGCCTACAAGGTCACTGTGTCCTTCTTGTGCCTCCTCTCTCTCTCTCTCTCTCTCTCTCTATCTATCACTCTAATCATCTTACTCTTGTTTTTTTTTTTTTGTTTGTTTTTTAACTTGCCTAATCCTCACTTTCTCTCCTCAGAACAGATGGTTAGCCCGGATACAATGAAGCAACAATTGTAAATCTTATTAGTTTGGTGATTACTGCATGCACTGCAACGCACCAGTAAAGATGAAATAAGGAATGATCTGTAATTACTTAAACCAATTTCAAACTTCTGACCTCTCAACACATGCAAATAAGATTTTGTGGGAGATTTTAGAAAAAAAAAACACCAAAAAGAAAAAGATGCTGAACTAGCTTACTTTTTGGGGTCATAGAAGTCCATGGCCTTCTTGACTTTATTGTAGGCTGCCACTCTAAAGGGCACAATTTCCAGTGAGATGAGCCCGGGTGCCATCGTAAGGACCTTTGCGCCATGCGTAGGCTCGTACAAGTCCTTGCCCGTGTCAGGGTGAGGCATGCCAGCTGGATCGCGGCCTACGATATAGAAGTTGGCCCCTGCTACCATTCGAGCTCTGCAGTGCCATTGAACCTGAAAAAAAGGGAGCAGGAAGTTCAGTCAATCTACAGTACACAGAAAAGGAGGAGGAAGAGAAGTGAATGCAGATGGAGAGATTAGACATAATAATTTAATGGTTATTTTTCTCCTGTGGTAGATTAATAGTTTCACCGCTGTGGTTTAGGAGACCACATTTAGGTTGTTTGACAAGCATTAGAATAAAAACAGTAAAAAGAAAATATCGTTCAGGTTTTTTTTAGCAGCCAAAGAGCACACACACTTTCACCTACTCAGTTTGCATTGGCTCACAAACCTGAGGTTTGCAAAATGACTGAAAAACGTACGCCAGTATGGATATAATAAGTGCCATTTAAAAAAAGATCGAAGTCATTTACATTCCACAGACTTTACGCTTAGTAGAGAGAGTCGTGCAAAATAAAAGTAGAGACCTCCAAACCGATGTTGTACAATATTAATCTCAAAGGTGCAATAGGTGAAACATTTTTTTTCTGCTGCTGGTTAAGTCTCATCACATTTAGACAGTAATAATAAAGTGAAATAACGTTAAGTGTATTTCTTTCTTGTTATATACTGTGTGGAATATTCCTACCTCCCCAATGACATACGCATGTTTATACCTGCGTGCGCCATATTTACACAGACTGGATAAGTCATCAGCATACCAACATACTGTGGAAAAAAGGTGAATCAAACCAGAGCAAAAAACTGAATAAATATCGGCGCTGCGTTTCCAAGCTGGAGTCCACCATGGAATTTAGTAACAGTATTTCTTTTGGACAGATAGGAAAATGATATGAATTTTGGTGTGTTTTGAAATGTTATGTGGGAAGTGGTAGCCTAGTGGTTAAGGTGTTGGACTAATACCAGAAAGACCAACGTTTGAATTCCACCTCCAGCAAGCAACCACTATGGGCCCTTGAGCAAGGCCCTTAACCCACAATAGGTCAGTTGTAACAAAGAAACCAAATGTAAGTCGCTCTGGATGAGAACATCTGCCAAACTGTCACTGTAACTGTAACTTATTCAGTATGTGGCTTTACAAATTCGTGGGAGTAAGTCAGTAAGCATCCAGACTCCAGTCTCTGTGACTCAAGTGTGTATGTGTGCATGTGTGTGTGTGTAAGGGGCAAGAGATGGGCACTGAGGAATCAGGGAAGCTGGTTGTACTTAAAAGTAGTGTAGAAAGACATGTATCAAATGCCACTAATCTAATGTGATAGACAAGGGTCTGCTTAACAAGTAGGGGTAAGAGGAGGAAAAGGAGGATGATAATAAAAAAGCAACTTAAAATTAACAACTTAGAATTGCCAGTTTCAGCAAGTACCGTTTCTCACCTCAGTGGGTCCAGCATACATCATAGGTGAGGGAAAGATAGCCACCACAGTAGAAGCAGGGTCGAGCAGGCCTTCCTCCAGCACAGCCGCATGCTGCCGCATGCGCCACAGCAGCGGCACATCGTCATCCTTAGTCCAGCCGCCCAGAGGGTGAAGCAGCAGGACGGGTCGTCGATAGCCACGT
Source organism: Pseudolaguvia tuberculata (assembly GCA_026260255.1). Classification (NCBI taxonomy): domain Eukaryota; kingdom Metazoa; phylum Chordata; class Actinopteri; order Siluriformes; family Sisoridae; genus Pseudolaguvia; species Pseudolaguvia tuberculata. Next base: position 2,731 of record JAOTRA010098211.1, read on the forward strand.
TCCACCAGGCATCTGCGTGTGTCCTGCATCAGCAAGGCGTGCCCATTATGGACAGGGTTTCTCAGCTGGAAGGCAAACACTGCATCTGGTGTGGGAAGAGACACACAATTATACGCTGCAATATGAACAGTGAGAACCCAATCAATCAACAAATAAATATATGTTTAACTTTCCCTAAATCAACAATACATTATTCTTGTTCAAGTAATGCCACCAATGGCAACTGCTTAGGTAAGTAAGTGCAATAAATATAGAGAAACTATTACTAGGTGATGTCTCTGGTTACTACCTGCATTCAGTTCTTTGAACTTCTGTTTGAGTTCATTGGGTGTGAGGCGGTAGGAGTCCAGACCGTCATTCCAGTAGATTCGATCCAGAACCTGCAGATCTCCTCCCACCAGCCAATCACCACTCTCCATCACCATCTGAAGCGACACACACATATTTTTCAAACTATTTACAGACAAAACCACATTTTTTGGCAGAATTTGACATGAAATAAAGATATAAAATAACAAACAAAACAGATTTTATTTTTGCAGTGTTGGGCTTGTAGAACTCCAGTGTAAAAATTCTTTGTAAACGGTTAAGATTTATGCGATAGATTTGGGGAAATGATTTACACCAGTGGCTTATTTGAAAGACCAAGCAAACTACTAAACAGCAAAACCCACAAGTCATAAAGATCAAGATCAATGGTCAGTAGATTTATACAAATATAAAAATTCTAAATTCATTTTTATGTTTAAAATTTGATTGGATCTTTAATAAGAAAGCCTGAGGTAACGTTGGAAAAACGAATGATGGAAAAGGCAGGAGAGGACAGACACAAGCACAGAAAGACCCATGCACGGGAATCAAACCCAGGTCTTCTTTCTGTGAGGCAACAGTGCTAAGTTGCCATTAATTAATATTTTGTAATGTAATTGTTATGAACTGTTAAACCTTACTGCTTTAAAACAATAAAAAATATATATACATTATAATTTAAGGTGAGTCTATCTGAAAAAGGACATCTGCCAAATGCTAGAAATACAAATGATGATCTGCTATGACACAAAAATTTAGGACAAATTATTATTATTTTTTTGGGGTTTTTTTCTTTACTATTTTTTGGTTATTAACAGTTAGTTGTGTGTTTTTTTTACATTTTAAACAAAAAGAACAATACAGAACACAAACAGGGTTTCCACCCAGTCCCATCCAAGCCACAGTCTAAGGTCTTCCATCATTTTGCGTTTCTTCAGCTTGTAGTTTTATAGATGGCAGATTTTTGTGTCTGAAGACCACATCTGGCTATCTATTATGTGAAAAAGAGTTCAACAATTTGTTCTGCCACAGCCAGCAATAAATTTCTTTATCGAGTGGTTAATATCATTTGACGAGAGACGACGAGACAAGGAGTCGAAAGTGAATTCATGCCAAACACATGTGACAAGTCCTACGAGAGCTTCGTCCAAAGAAGGACACTATGGAAGGAAGTTCAGAAATATGCACAACCGGCATGACAAATGTGTGCAAGATCATTAAAAATGAGCTTTTTACATGAAACTCAAACACTGCATCAGATAAACTGGCCGACAGTCACATATGCTAAAAGAATAATAGTACTTTCCAAATGTCAGTAATAGATACAAATTACAGAAACAATGTAAATAGTGTATTTAAAGGGGCAAGAAGATGCGAAACTGACAATTAGTCGGCGAAGATAAGAGGCCAAAACACAACCAGTAACCAAGATCATAACCAGAATGTAGAATAACTGAACGGACCTCACAAGAAGGTCCTGGGTTCAATTCCCCGGCAGAATTTGCAAAGTTTCTCCGGGTACTTTGGTTTCCTCCCACAGTCCATTATGTTGATGGCTGATTCTAAATTGCCCATAGGAGTGAGTGTGAGTGCACGTGTGTGGCTCTGGGATGAACTGGCGACCTGTACAGAGTGTACCCCTGCCTCTCGCCCTATGTGCGCTGGGATAGGCTCCAGCAGACCCCCGTGACTCTGAATTAGCGAATAAGAAGATGAATGAATGAAATGAAAAAGCAGTTTCATATAATATATTATAAATATATATCGTATTAGTTTGGTGATTACTGCATACACTGCAACGCATGCAAATAGGATGCATGCAATAAGCCCCATAGGCAGTTTCCCAGTGATGACCCTGTCTTCCAGATCTCCATCCAGACAAGACTATGGAAACTTTACTGCAGCATGGAATAACCTACTGGTTCATCTGGCCAAAGGAGAACTGAGCCTGGTTTCACTCAAGTTTTTTTTCCTCCATTCTGTCACTAATGGAGTTTTGGGTTCTTACTGCTGTCACCTCTGACTTGCTTAGTTAATTCCCAGATATTAATTAAAACGGAACGAAGGGTTTTAATTCACCGATTGATTTGATTCCGTACATATAAATAATATTTGGAAACTGATAAAAAAAAAATATAATTTGCCATGATATTACTGAATGTTAATTTGCTATGGAAAGTCCTACATATGATTTAAAGTAGTATGCAATTTTAGACAGTGCCAGGGCAAACAGCTGGGTAGCGTCAGGTGACAAAACACTGAAAAACATGTGCTGTGACAGCCAAGGAGCTCAAACGGAGCTCAAACGGAAAAATGCGCCTGAAAAACTACCTCTGGTCCACCAAGATCAAAGCTGTTTTAGATAACATCTGTCCAGTGCTGAAAGTAAGGTATGTCTGTTTTCTCTCTCTCAGTGAAGTTAAATTAATGAAAAATAAAAAAGGCACACACTAGGCAGCACTAGGGTGTAGTGGATTAATGCGTTGACACTCCAATGCGCTATTTCGCTCCAGCATCAACAATTCTGGCTCGGATCCCTTCTGGTTCTCCTTTTCTAGCTTTGTTCAGTAGGTAGGTAACACTGTAGGCCAAACACAGCTGGTTCAAAGGGTTAAGGTGTTAAACTGTTGGAGGAGCAGAAAGACTGTAGTCAGTGTGCCACTGTTGGGTCTTTCTGCTCCCTTCCTGCTCCTGTATCATAGCTGACCCTGGGCTCTGACCCCTAACATCCTAAAATAAGACATGCGAATTTCAGTGTGCAGAGTATATGTGACCAAGACATTTACAACTTGCCCAGAACTGCCCCCTAGTTCGGCTTTTTCCAGTTCAGGGGATAACTTCCACATTACACAACCCCTGGAGCTCCTGCCTGTCTTTAGATGCTTGGGGACTACATATTTACGGATTCAGGTTTCTCCCGGTGGAACCTTCGACTTTACAGAAACACCAGTCACATGAGCAATGGGAATAAACAAGAAAAGTGGATTTACCACATGCAATTGAACCCAGGTTATTCAACCTGAGCCATGTTGACAGACTTGCTTCAACCACGGGAAATCAATCCATACACACACACACATACATACACACACACACCCATCAGTTTAGTCATAAGGCGATGTCAAACAGATCTACGGCATGTCTAACACTAAGGCGTGCACACATTCCTCTGCCAAACCACAAAACCGTGATATGATTCAACCACAGATAATTAAACACTCTGCCAAAGTTTGGAACTACAATCTGCTCTAATTTAATTGGGAGATATTAACAAACCATCACTTTCATTTAAACAGGAGGAGAGCGAAGTCGCTGCCAGACCTGCCCGCTCAGTGCCAGAGTTAAATTCCCTCTGGTCAGGCATCTACAGTCACCACCATCCACACTGCAGGGCAATCACGCCAAGCCAAAACAAATCTCTGGAGCCGAAAAACCATTAAAGATTACCGTTGCCATATGAAGATGACCCGTGGCTCTTTTTTACCTTTTCGATTGTCCATTTGTGCTTAAAAAGCATTTCCATCTACACAAGGTGCCCTGTCCTTGCTCTTTAGAAGGAAGGAATAGAAATAAAAGTTAAGATGATGCATTAAGAACAGCAGGGTGAAGGGTGAAAGAAGAGTTAAGTAGATCTGGCTTAGTGCTGTGTAAATAAAACAATTTTTTTTTTAAAAGCTGTGCGAAAGAAAAATAGGTGTGCGAAATATAGTATAAAAAAAAATCTAGTTATAGAAACAAAACGTTATTACCAGCTAAGGACAATTTTTCTGTATAAACAAACAAATCACCACATTTGGACCGGCACAACAAGGAGTCTACTTAAACAACTACTAAGGCCAAGTGAAAATATCGAGAGAGAGAGAGAGAGAGAGAGAGAGAGAGAGGGATATATAGACAGACAGTCAGATAGAGAGACCGACAGACAGTATTTTTAGATACTGGTACTTATATTTTTTGAGGCATTGCAAATTATTGCAGTATGTATTTTTTTGGAATATACACTGCCTAGCCAAAAAAAAAAAGTCACCACCTGGATTTAACTAAGTAAATCGGTACGAGGCTCCTATTGTATAATTACTGCATGGGTGATTATATTTCAGCTGGCAACAAGTTATTTAACCCTAACTGGTGCACAATAAGCTTCCCATGTCAAAAATACATCCCGTGCGCGGTCATGGAAAAGATGTTTCAGAAGGGTCAAATCATTGGCATGCATCAAGCAGAGAATAGAGAGATTGCAGAAACAACTAAAATCGAGTTAAGAACTGCCCAACGCATTATTAAAAACTGAAAGGATAGTGAGGACTAATCATGTGGTCGGGGAAAAAAAAATCCCGAATGATCGCAAACGGTGATCAATTAAACGTTTGGTGAAATCAAATCGAAGAAAAACAACAGTAAAACTCAGGGCTATGTTTAATAGTGAAAGTAAGAATTTCCACCCACACCCACAAACATACACACACACACGTCCTTATCAATACAGCTTTAGCAACTACACCACCATAAAAAATAAAATAGTTGAGTTGGGTTCCACATATACAATTAGCATTTACATTAACAGCATCTGGCAGACGTTTGTATCCAGATTGACTTAAATTGATCTCTTTTATACAATTGAGCACTTTTGGGTTAAGGTACATACTTCAGGCCTCAACAATTGTAACTTATAGGTGCTGGGAATATCAAATCCTGATCTTCCAATTAAAACTCACCTTAACCACTGCATTGTTAGATTTATTTACCGTAATTTCAGGACTATAAGCTGCACCAGATCACTGAACGGATATAATTTTATACATAAAGGCGCATTAAGCAGTAGCGTATTACGCTGCGAGAATCCTGACCATAATAGCCATAATGCCGTGTGGTTCCATAGTTTACAGAATTCATACTAAAAACACTGACCGATTTTTGAGCACCTTGTACCGCATAAAATCAGTTCGAGGTCGAGGTAAGCACAACCAGAATTAATAAAGAAACTTAAAAGGATTTTAAGTGCGCCTTACAGACTAAAGATAAACTAAATAAAATAATACTGGTAAGCAAATACAAGTCATAACATCAGTTTATCTTGAATAATCATACTCAAGAATTTCCTGTAATTAATAGCTAATGTGTTGGACTGCTAATTGGAAGAGTTGACACTGACTCCCAGCACTGCTAAGTTGATACTATTGGGCCCCTGAGTAAGGCCCGAATTGCTTAGTTGTTTAAAAAAAAATTATATAAATATCACCTGGATAAAGCCTATAAAAGAAAATGAGTCTACACTGTAAAATTCCCATCATTTGGAAAATCCAATGTAAAGCCACTTTTTTTTTTTTTTCCTTTGGCTGCTCCAATTAGGGTTTGCCACAATCGACTTGTCCGGGGAGGACATGCAAAAAAATTATTATTAGACCCAATTTAATTGATTAAATCAATAATATTGTTTTCTGTACCATTTTGTATTTTAACTCAATGGGTGACAGGTGTCCAGCCAACACGATAAGATTCACTTACACTACGTAGCCAATCAGAGCATTGACCGTGTTGCACATGTACGCTGCCGATACGCACCGAAAGATTTATGCATATTCTAGTGGCATCTGAGAGATTTTTCATTTATGGATATTAATTATTACATGGGGCGGAGCGATGGCGTAGTGGATAGCACGTCACCTCACAACAAGACCCCTGTGACCCTGAATTCGGGAATAAGCGGGTAAGAAGATGAATGAATGAATGAATGAATGAATGAATGAATTATTAAATGAAGTTACTACTAGATAATTGATGGGTAGTAGAAAGGCTAATAAAAACGCAGTAATTAATTCAATGTTTTACAGACAAAGAGTTACAGGAATTTATACTGCATCACATGCAATAGCACGTATCATTGTACAAAATGTCAAAATGTTCTGTCTGAAAGGTGTGCATGTATCTTTTCTTCCAGAACAGGACCTCACTTAGGCCAAGAACAGGACTTTTCTTCATTTTAAGTGGGCCGAATCACTCATATTAAAAGTAAACTAATGAAAATTGATGCTGTAATTAGATTTCTTTAATAAACCATGTAACTTGCTATGATCCAATGTTTTTAACAAGTGTGATACTAGTGCGTTGCCACTGAGTGCACACTTGATGTTGCTCACAGTGGTCCTCGGTGTGCACAGGTAGCTTGTGTGTATGCACAGACACAGGAAAAATTAGAGGGAACATCGTTGACGAGGGTGACATATGCCTCGTATCACGCTTCACAGTAGTCACATGGATTGTGGAAGAATTGAAAAGATATTTAATTTAAACAGTAATTACAAATGAACTGAATGGAAAGAAACGCTGTATTCATTAATTCATCTTCTAACCCACTTAGAACGATGGGTCTGCTGTGCCTATCCCAGCACACATAGGGCGAAAGGCAGGGGTACACCCTGGACGGGTCGCCAGTCCATCTCAGGGCAACATATAGACAAACAACCATTCACACACACACATTCACTCCTATGGACAATTTACAATCACCAATCCACCTCATCTGCATGTTTTTGGACTGTGCAAGGAAACCGGAGTACTCGGAGGAAACCCACGCAAGCGCGGGGAGAACATGCAAACTCCGCACAGAAAGATCCCGGCTTGGGATTCGAACCCGGGACCTTCTTGTTGCGAGGCGACTGTGCTATCCACTACACCACTGCGCCACCCCAAACGCTGTATTTTTGGCAGAAAAAGTCTGCTGTGAACAAACAGTATGGAATGATCACAGAATATTTAAGGAACAAATTGAGAAATTAAGAAAAGCTGGATATGAAAGTCTGGTTTGTGTAACTAGAAAAGAAACTTGAAAAGGTCATTAAATAAACAAAAGAAGAAGGAGAAAAAGAAGAAGTGAAGCAATGCCAGACTAAATATAAATCACCAGAGCTATCATTTATTTCTTTAACGTTAAAGACCCATAAATAAATGAAAGCGTGGGCGGCGCAGTGGATAGCATGGTCGCCTCACAACAAGGCGGAGTTTGCATGTTCTCCGCGCGCTTGCGTGGGTTTCCTCAGTGTAAATTTATTTCGATATTGCCTTTATTAATAGGACAGTTAGAGATAGCTAGACAAAGAGCGAAAGACCCAAGCCGGAATAGAACCCAGATCACAGTCCCGCGTGCGGGTTGCTGGCGCCAACGCCACGGCGCCAGTCAAAAGTTGGATTATTAATCAGCAGGTCGAAGTGTTTCCCTGCCGATTTACGTTTACTGAATAAAAGTATGGAAGTAGTGATTTAAGGTCATTGGTTTTTTAACCTTTCTCCACATGAACAGAACTGCTGCTCATCGACTGTATTTCTGCCAACCTTCGGTACTGTTGTAGGTAAATAATCTGAAAAACTCCCCAGGAAACCGCTCAAACACTCAGCCCATCTGGCATAGAGAGCTACAGTATAGTAAAAGTCACAGAGATCACATTTCTTTCTGGTTCTGGGATTTTTCCATGTGAACATATAAACCTGATCTGAAACTTTTTGACCTCAAACTTTCTCATTTTATGCTATACACTGCTTGATGGCAAAACAAAATAAATTCTGGGCAAAATGTAGAAGCTACAAATACACTACAGCATATGGCATCATAAGCATTGACTGTGGATACATTCACTCTTTATCCACATCACCACACCACACACCTCTCCAATTATATGTCCAGTATATAGTTCATTGTTACAATTAGTGATGAACCTACAGGATCTGAAGTGCCTGGTGGAGTTTCCTGACCTTAATATAGGGATGGTCTTTACAGGTGGTGCCCCACTGACGGGCACATCGCTCCTCCTTGCGATGCTCGTAGAACTCGGGATTGCGAAGGATGGCCACGCGCCGTCCATTGTAGACAAGCGCCACTGCCGTGCAGCCGTCTAGACGATCCTTGTCGGCACCCGAGACGGGCAGGACCACCGGCACAGACAAGTTAATAACTCCTCCTGTGGAAAAACGGTAAAGGTCAACCGTTTGGCTCATACATCAGCTTCACACAGAAAGCTGCAGCACTGTGGGGAAAAACGTTCTTCAAGAGCCAAAGGCAGGTAAAATTGTGGATACACAAGGAAACAAGAAGGAGAAGAAAACAGGAAGGATTGAATATGAAGACTGTTGGATTGTGGAAGGACTACCATGCCTCACGATAGTCAGTCTAACTGCAGTCTACCGAACTGCCTCGCTAAAAGCAGCTGGTTCCTATAAGGCAAAGGCCTCTGTGCATCCTGGCACAAACTAAGAACCACACACACACACACACACACACACACACACACACACACACACACACACACACACACACACACACACACAC
>JAOTRA010098231.1:0-11359 GCA_026260255.1 Pseudolaguvia tuberculata
TGTGTGTGTGTGTGTGTGTGTGTGTGTGTGTGTGTGTGTGTGTGTGTGTGTGTGTGTGTGTGTGTGTGTGTATCCTTGAACTGCTAATAAATGATCAGAAATTCCTTCAGATGCTAAATGTTAGTCATTTTTTCTGCTACATTAAATAGAACCGCAGGGCTGGAAACATTTTATATAAATAAATCAGTCATGTAGCAGATTAAATGTGTGTGTATGAAGATTTGTACTTTTTTTTTGGTTGCTGCCCCCCAAACCAACTCTCCCAATTTTGTTGTTAGCAAATCTAGCAAGATTTTTAGCCTCATGTGATTAGATCACTCTCAACGAGTCTCATTTTTAGAATAAATGTAAGTACTGCTTTTTGTTCTTTTCTCTCTAGTGGACAGCATTAGTATTACAGTCTTTATCTCCTAAATCTGATGATATAAATCGTTAAATTATTTGACTGATTATCCTGACTTGTATTAATTACAGATAACAAATCCGAATCAAGCAATAACATTTATCTTTAATATTTAAGTTAGCAATAATGATAATATTTACAGTTATTCACTGTTCAGTCCTGCATTATTAAACATTTTATTTAACCCCCAGGTTTGAAAACCTGAAAGTAACAGAAAGATTTTTTTTTCCATGATCAAATTTTAAGAGTTTCTAGTTAGTCATGCATTTTTCATTGCTTTAATAATTTATACTGAATAAATCTTAATTTCTGCTCGTTTTCCTAAAGGCAAAACTCTCTGGTATGTAGTAATATTATATTAATAAAAATCAGTATTAGTTGTGCCATTTTAGAGGTACATGAATACGTAACATAAATTAATTTTAAATGAAACTTTTTCTACTTTTTGTTCCGATTGTATGTGTTACTGTAGATGCTTTTCATCAACATCTACAAATCTATTATGAAGATGTTCTTAATCCTCAGAGCAGATGTACAGAGGGATTGAAATGAGGAGCTTATACAATATATCCCGGGGAATACACTGCTGAAAGATGCATTACATAAAGGATTAAAATTTCATTTCTATTTAATGAATTCCTGAGTAATATGAAAATCTCGACACATAATCCAAAGCGGGTTTCACCTTTCTGCCAGATTTGATTGAAGAGAAAGAATAAAAACATGATTTCCGTTTGATAGGAGCTCAGAGCAAAAAATCCGAATCAAATCAAAAATGAACAAATGAGTTAATAAGTGTTAATAATTAAATGAATAGGAATATTCAGTCTCAAGCATAGAATAAAACCTGGAGTTGACAGACTCACTTGGATTGTATGCCATACATCGTCTCAAAAAATAGTAAAGAAACAGTTTTAAAAATGTTTAAAATATGTACATTGCTTAAAAAATAAATAATAAATTAATGAGAGTAAATAAGAAATCCACAGGACAGATTAGAAAAACTATTGAAGCATTTGAACATTGGATTTAGCAGAAGTTAATCATTATTGTCTGATAAAACCAAAAGTGAAGAATTTGCAACTGTTTGGCAAAAAATGGAAACCAAGCAGTGAAACATGGTGGTGGGAGTATCAGTAAATGTTTTATTGTGTTTTTCTTACATTCCTTGCTGTCGTGTATGGAGTCATACAACATTGAATAATAATTTCTGAATATTCATTCATATATTCATCTTCTTACCCGTTTATTCCCGAATCCGGGGTCACAGTGGTCTGCTGCGCCTATCCCAGCACACATAGCAAGAGGCAGGGGTACACCCTGGACGGGTCGCCAGTCCATCTCAGATTTCTGAATATATTTTATAAATTAGGAATCTATCCGTGCTGTTAACAATTTCAGTTATTAATAAGATTTAAGGTTGAACCTAGAATATCCTACACCTTTGCTAGCTAAACCAGTCCATCAAAGGTCTCCAGTTCAGTGATGAATGTCAGAAATCTGTCATTCTGGTTCAAAGTCTAGTTTGTCACAATAGATCTAAAGGATGTGTCGGTCCACATATCCCTCCCTTTCTCAACACAGGTTCAGGTTCGATTGTGGGGGTGAAGCCAACCAATACTGACTTTTCATTTTGGTGTCTCTATTTCACATTGTCATTTACTACAGAATGGATGTTGCACTGGCTCCGCTGCATGTTCGTCTGCATTCTGAACTACATCATTGACTGGTACAGAATAAGTAACAGCAGGTGGTTCAGCATTGAGATGCTGTTCTTACTCATATCCAGGGATTTGGTCTAGGAGTTTATGACGAGCCCAGACCTCTCCCCAGCCCAGACTGTTAACTATTTAGAAGTCTTTGGGGACCCAGTAGTGATGAACGCTTGACTGATATGGGTCCAGCAGTTTTTGGTGATAACAGCTCCTATTGAACTGCATGACTTCTGTTCTCCTTCTTTCCGGGACTTAGACCAGGGAAGTCTGATCTTTCTGTGCCCGCTTTTAGTAGTATGAGTAATGAACAATCACAGTGCTGCCTCATGGAGAGTTTAAGAGCAGCTATTTGGCTGTTTCAGCATGCCCAAGAGAAGGATGAGGCCTCTGACCTCCATGGCCCGGAGGAGATCAGAGAACACTCAACTATATATGTGACCCCCAAAGCGTAAATGCGCAACACAGCAGGCTGGCCCTTTACTTATACATTCATCTGGATTTACAATCTGGCCTTGCTAACAACCCCAGTATCCGAGTCCTTTCAACCATGTATGTCACCAAGTTTCCCTGAGGGAACAAAAATATGCTATACCTCCAGAATCACATCCCGTGATGAATACAAGCTTACTGCGCTGCAGCGTAACAAATCTTCATATAGCATATGTACATGGGCTTCTGGGCAAAGGTTAAAAAAAGGTTCAGTTTCAGTTAATTACAGCATTTGTCAGACGTTCTTATCCAGAGTGCCTTACATTTGGTCTCTTTTTTACAATGGAGCAATTGTGGGTCAGGGGGCTTGCTCAAAGGCTCACAGTGGTTGCTTGATGGGGGTGGGATGCGAACCCCGGTCTTTCTGGTATTAGTCCCACACTTTAACCACTAGGCTTTGTACAAATGGTACAAAGATGGTGTTTCCTCATCCTCTCATTGTAGCATCTTGTTCCCTCGGTTATGTTTTAGGGTAAAGGAGTGAAGCATCGCGGTGAAAGTGTCAAACTGAGAGTTGAAACAGAAACAGAGTGAAGATCAGAAAAACATCATTCTAAATATTGCAACTTTTTTCTCATAATTTCGACTTTATTCTAGGAATTACAGGAGCACTACTAGACATGTGGGTGTAGCGGGTTAATGCGCCGGCACACACATGCCCAGTCAGACTCAAGTGAAAAAAAGTGTGTGAATAAATGAATGCATAAACACACTGTAACATATTTTGAGAGATTTCTTGTCGTTTACCTCTAATGGCATTGACCATGATGCTTTCATGGCTTTAGCTCTTCAAAAGCTGCTGTTCCACGACTGCAACCTGAATCTGAAAGATAGAAAAGAAGAAAATATACAATACTTTAGCAGCAGTGCTTATAATTACAGACTGCAGCTCTGAGTTGGTATAGGTGGGACTGCAAAGCTTTGGGGTTTATCTGAGAAAAATATATAATAAATAAATATGGTATATTTTTCTGCGTATCTAACGTCTGATTTTACGCTTGCCAAGTGTAGGCTTAGAAATCCCACACATGCAGATAATCAAGTCACAGGAGTTTTATTTTCCTATTTTCCCCTCTTTCTCCTTATATCCTGCGCTGCATGCTTCATATCCTCAGAGAGCTGCCCGATATCTCACCATATTAACTCACTGTTCTTTATTTTTTTATATCTTTTTTTTTCATTCATTTTATTTATTTATTCATGTATACATCTTTTATTTTTTTTCCCTGCAGAATGTGTGAAAGTGTGTGCGTGCGTGTGTGTTTGTATTTGTTTGTCTATGTGTGACCCTGGCAATCAGTCCAGTGTCTACCCCCGCCTTTAGCCCTATGTGTGCTGGGATAGGCTCCAGCAGACCCATGTGACCCCGAATTAGGGAAAGTTCAGTTTGTACAGTTTATGCAGTTTGTGAAATTTGTGCAGTTATTGCACTTTGTGCAGTTTTTGCATTTAATGCAGTTTGTGCAGCTTGTACAGTTTATGCAGTTTGTGCAGTTTATGAGGCTGTGTTGAATTCTGCTTTACACGCCATCCTACGCTTTAATCTATTGCCTCCATCCAGAACACTAAGCGCATTATGTTGATTTAGAAGTGGCATGTCCTTGTCTCCAGGTGCACAAGAAAGAGGCACAGCCCCTGCAACGCTTTCGACCGGCTTATCATTTTTACCAGATTCAATCGCTTCCTGAGATTGATAAAGAGAATGAGAAAGACAGAATAACGGATAAATCTGTCAAAGCCTCTCCTTTACCGCTGATTTTAAAGGCAGATCGGATGGGAGGCTTTTTTTCCTTCACTGTGATTACAGAAGAAATCAGGCCATGAGCACCAAACCAGAGCAACAGGAAAGATGGACAGAGCTCCATAGCAGCTGTGACGAGAATGTGCGAGTGATCAAAGATTGTTTTCCAAAACATCAACTGTCACCATGGCAACGTGACACAGTGAAACGTCAGCTTTTAAGTTTAGTCAAGTTAGTGATAGAACTAAAGGTCTCTTTCTATCTATCTATATGTCTGTCTGTCTGTCTGTCTTTCTGTCTGTCTATAATAATCATAATAATAATCATTTATTTTTTTCAATAATTACTTAGTTTTTATAAACAAAGTTTATTAATTCCACTGTAATTGTATTTTAATTGAACAGAATTTTTAAACATTCACCAAAAATAAGTAAAATTATCGGATCTTTTTAATCTCTCGTCTAATGTGTGTGTGTGTGTGTGTGTGAGTATAGAAACACTAACACACTCCTCAACCTCTCTGCTGTGTGTGATATCAACCCCCTTCGCTCCGACACACACAAGGCTTTCCAGCAAAATGTTCGACTGAATTTGGAGATGTTAGCGAGGGAACATGCTAATATTTAGGAAAAAATCTAAAACTGGAGCAGCGACAAGAAGTAATACAAAGAGCAGCAGATGAATCCATGCGGCAGACGAATCCATGAGGCAGACAAATCCATGCGCTATCAAGCAAAGAAAGAATCGCATGAATTATTTATTGGGGTTCAGTTGGCTTTAACTTTTATTGCCGTATTTTTATCAACATTTAGATTTTTGTGTAAAAATATATAGTGTATATATAGTCTATTTTTAAATTACATATACAGTATAACTTAAAACACTCACAGAATGCACCATCGCATGGATTCTCCTGCACCTGTTAGTTTCCTCTCCACTGTGCTTTGACATAATGACTCTTTAATCTGTAGGTCAAACCTGTGGCGTGAAAAGTTTCTTCCTGCTCTGTGTTTTTGACTTTCTACCAACTCGTCAACAGAATGTCTCTGCACAGCGTTACTGCCTCTCCAGCGGAAAAATGCGACCTGATAACAACGCTTATCAGAATTTTTTCTGTCTATAGGAAGTTTGTATAAGTTTGATTTTATTGGCGTTTATTGAAGTTTCAACTGATGCTGCGGTGGAAAAACACTGACGTTTGGTAGACATCATCCAAAGTGACAAACATTTATCTCTTTATACAACTGACGAATTGCAGGTTCATTGACCGCTGGGCTACCACTTCCACACTGTTTCAGCTGTTCTGGGGTTTTTGTTAGAGGTGCTGCTTCAGTGATAAGAAGTGATGATGAATTCTAACCAAATGTGGTGGTTAGAATTCCGGTGGTGATGCCTTTGTCAGGTTAGGAGATGATGTGTAACAGATTTACCTGTAACCATGACGTCATCTTTCGGATATCTGCAGTCAAGTCGTGTGTGTGTGTGTGTGTGTGTGTGTGTGTGTGTGTGTGTGTCTGTGTGTGTGTGTACACAGCCACCGAAATACAGGAAGCTTGGAAGTCTTATTATACCATTCAGACTGAATCTCTTGATTGGACCACCAGTTTTTGGTTCTACGTCTTCCACAGATTATAGAAATACACATAGGATATTTTAGCCAGCTTAGCCTAATTTAAAGATTCTTTAAACCAGCAGAACTAAAAATGTGTTAAGGTATAGTTATGCTAGATGTTTTAGCTGTGGGACCACCACTCGGTAATAACAGCACAATCCTATAAACGGATAAATTACAGCAGTGTAAGTGCAGTACTTTACTTTAACATTATGTCCTGAGAACACATTACAGTTTCATTGCCTCCAATTAGTATTGTGTGGCTTCATTAAGTTAGGAAGATGATTAAGTTTCTAAGCCAATCAGAAATCAGGATCTAGTACAGTAATACATGCATGAATGCGGCATTTAATGCGTGGAGTTATTGTAGCGTGGTTTCCTGCTTCACTTACTTTAACGGCGCTACTTTCTCTTATATAATAAATAACTGAATCTCCAACAAATGGATTCCATCCCATCATTTCTGCTGCACATCATTTACCCGTCACTCATTTACTACACACGTTTCCTACTGCATTACCTGCAGGAGAATAAAACAGAAACGAGTCTGAATGCTAAATTGTACAATTTCACACGTAGTCGTCGTGACCTTTCCAACAGTAATGGTACAAATGTAGGGAGAGAGAGACAGAGAGACAGAGAGAGAGACAGAGAGAGACAGAGAGACCGAGAGAGACAGATAGACAGAGAGACCGAGAGAGACCGAGAGAGACAGACAGACAGAGAGAGGGAGATGTTGATTTGCAGTGTGTTGCTGATAGAGACAGGACGTCTGATATTTAGTGTAAGGAATAAAAGTTAATGAAATGATGACTATATGATGACCGATATCCTCATGAAATGATGGTACTCAGCGTAACTGGTGGGTACCGGGCTTTCGGTGTAGCTGTACGCTGTTGTTGATGCAGATGTCACGCTGTGTCATGTGCAGATATTTCAGAGGAGGAGTGGAGAAAAAAAGGTTGAGAAATTAATGTAACGGAACTTAACCAAAAAAAGAAACCAATGGAAAAGCTAAGAACATGAAACACAAATAACATACCATTAGCTTTAGCAGTTATGATTAGCCGTAGAAGTTAGCATTAGCATTAGCAGTTAGGCTAAGCTTTACCCAAGAGGTGTGTGATTGACACAACCAATGGTTAACACAACCATCTTCTTACCCGCTTATTCCCGAATTCGGGGGTCACGGGGGTCTACTGTGCCCATCCCAGCGCACATAGGGAAAGAGACAGTGGTCACCAGTCCATCTCAGGGCAACACATAGACAAACAACTATTCTTACACACATTCACTCCTATGGACAATTTAGAATCACCAATCAACCTAATCTGCATGTTTTTGGACTGTGGGAGAAAACCAAAGTACCCAGAGGAAACCCACACAAGCGCGGGGAGAACATGCAAGCTCCGCACAGAAACATCCCTGGCCTGGGATTCGGACCCGGGACCTTCTTGTTGTGAGGCGACCATGCTATCCACTACGCCACCGCGCCGCCCTTAAGATTCTTTTCATATTCTTTTTCTTCTTCTTCTTCTTCCTCCTCCTTCTTTTCTTTTTCCATTTTCTCGGTTCACTCTGTTGAAGTTCAGGGTTGATATTATCGTTTCTGTTAATATCATAAATAATTAATGCGTTTGACTCTCACTGGGCCAGCAAACGGTTTCAGTTAGTTAATGTCCGGACAAGATCCTCTGGGATGCATTTATTAATTCAGTTTTGCTGAAAACTTAAAAAAATACCCCTAACCCCCCTCCTCCAATTATCTTCTTATGGCTTACATTTTGTTGCTCTTGTTCAAATAACAAGTTTGTACCAACATCTGTGCCAAATGACGCTTTTATCTATAGTCCAATAGACTTGCTTAATCCACAGAGTTTCTTTATTGCCAAGAATAAAGTGATTCTAATAACTACCGGTTCTCTCAGCCAGTGTTTAGCTGCAACTTGCCTCAACACACTTACCCGTAAGATTTACAGCATTTGGCAGACACTCTTATCTAGAGCAACTTACATGCTGTCTCTTATTTTGTACAAGGGAACAACTGTGAGTTAAGGGCCTTGCTCAGGGGTCAGCAGGATGTGGGAATCGAATTAACCACTAATCTACCCCTTAGTTGGTTCAGTTGTCTTTGATTAGGGTTGAAACTTTGAAGAAAACCTAGACCCTCCAGGAGCTAGTATGGACACCGCTGCCTGTAGTGATATGCTGAGGGTTTTTCTCGTCATGGGTAGCAACCGAAATTTAGACCTGACAAAATGCTACACTTAATAAATAATATCTGCTCTCCCAGTACACCATCTTTCATATCTGAAGTTCATGCTGAGTTTTAGCATTGTGCTCAGCTTATCTAAGGCTTCCTTCTGACAGCTAGTCACACACCGGCATCGGCACAGGGAAGCCAGATAGAGAGAGAGACGTGATTTAAGGTTTGAGCAACCGACTAGAGAAGAAAATGAGCAAGAACGGAGAAGTGAGCGGCTACTTCACTTGCTATTATTTGCTCTAGGCTTCTACTTCATAGCTCTGTGTGATGCTGCTATCTCTCAGTTCATTAAGCAGAGCCGCTTGATCACGAGGCCTTGAAATCCCCTCGGCCCTTCTACCCGAACCGCGTGCTGCTTCTCAGACAAAGCTCATCTTTCTCTCCATTCCCTAGACACTAACGAGAAGGTTGCCACGCTTTTGCCTTTTTGTTTAAAGGTCCTGCGATCTGCCACTATCAAGGCCTTGTTTTTTGTCACAGTGGAAGCAAACATTTCCAGCCATCAGTGCTGGTCAGTGTCAGTCACCGAGGTCTGGTCCTTTATCGTCACTCGGAACCTTTCATCTGGTTACAATGACTTTTCTCGGTTCCCACAAGTCCCACACTTGTTTAATAAACCCTGGAATTCTGTACAATGTCTTTAGGCTGCTTTAAGCAGGAGAAGTTTAATAGCATCAATCATTCAGAAGTAACCGACTCCCCGTTACTAGTTCAGATTTCAGACCTGGTTTAGGTTCTACCATTCCCTTGTGACATATAACTAGTTTGGGTCTGTCAACCAAACAGTAACCTTCTGAATGCAGAAGTAATAGCACAATGATTAAGGATTGTAGTTTACTTCCCAGCACCACCAAGTTGCCATAGTAGCAAGTTAGCTAGCTGCTAGTTAATCCTCAGACAATCTGTCATTTATAAGTTTTTTTCTTGACAATTAGCTTCAATTTGTTTAAAGCTCATTGTACACTTTTGTCCAAACATTTTACACATAGAATAAAAAATTAACATGATTTCACATTGTTTCGACCACCAAACTTCCATCTATTCCAAAATTTAGACTGGCTTAGGTTTTTCTCCTTTTTAACAGGTTTTCAACTATTTAGAACCAGTGGAATTGGTGGTTATTTGTTTAATAACTGGCTCTAGAATCCTTAGTAATGTATTATACTGAATAAATAAACAAAAATAAAAAATATATCAGAAATGTTCTGACTCCATGTACAGAGGTTATTAGCATTTATCTATTTGATTAGCTTTATTAAGCCAGCTAGCATTTTAGCAATAAATATTATTCCTGAATACAAATGTATTACTTTTGCTCTATCACTATACTACCACTATACTATCACTATACTACCACCACAATTCCACAACACTGTCACTATACTATCACTAACCTATCACTACACTACCACTACACTGTCACTACACTACCACTGTCCTATCACTATACTACCACTAGACTATTAATGCACTAACACCATACTACTACTACACAACCACTATACTACCACTGCACTAACACTATACTACCACTACACTACCACAAGACTATCACTACACTACCAATTACATTACCACTGTACTATAACTATACTATCACTACACTACCACTACACTATCACTACACTATCACTACACTATCACTACACAACCACTACACTTTAACTACACTACCACTACACTATCATTACACTACCAATACACTACCACAGCACTAGACTGTCACTACACTACCACAACACTTCCGCTTCTCTATCACTACACTGTCACTACACTACCACTGCCCTGTCAGTATACTACCAATAAACTATCAATGCTACCATACTATACTACCACTCCACAAACAACTACACTACCACTGCCCTAACACTACACTACCACTATCACTATACTATCACTATACTATCACTATTCTATCACTATACTATCACTACACTAACATTACACTAACACTACACTACACTATCATTACACTACCAATACGCTACCACAGAACTATCATTACACTACCACTAGACTGTCACCACACTACCACAACAAATCCACTACTCTATCACTACGGTATCAATACATTATCAATACACTACCACAACACAACCACTACACTATCACTACACTACCACAACACTACCACTATACTGTAAAATCCTGATGTTTCAATAGAATGAATCTCTTCCACTTTAGACTGTTTTACTCTTGTGATAAGATGAAGGTTTGACTTTTGGTGGCCTTTAAAAGAAGAAATATTATGTTGCTTTTTCCTGCTGAAGTGATTGAAGTGGAGCTGATTTTGTAACACACACACTGTGTGTTGTGGTTAACAGAAGTTTTGTTCGTCAGCAGTGGGACGTGTTTTTTACTGCAGGTCTGCTGAATATCCACTCGCATGTGTGCAATACTCCATCCTGCGGTACGAGTCCTGCGAGACCTTAGTGAGCAAAAAGCCCAGCTCATAATGCAAATACCAGCCAATGTTATTATATACACAAATATTCACCTTCTCTCTCTCTCTCTCTCTCTCTCTCTCTCTCTCCTCTCTCTCTCTTCTCTCCCTCTCCCTTTCACTCTCTTTCTCTCCCTCTCTTTTATTCTCTCTCTTTCTCTCTCTCTTTCTCTCTCTCTCTCTGTCTCTCTCTCCCTCTCTTTTATTCTCTCTCTCTCTCTGGCTCACATGGGGACACATGAAGAGGAAATCGATGGGAAGAAATACAAACTGAGATGCAATTTGACAGCACCGTAATAATAAACTTTAGCTGCAGCTTCACAGTATTTATACGTTGATTAAACCACACACAGGACTTTCTGCATCTGACTGATAAAAATCAGAATGTTTCCTGAACATTGAAAAGAAACATTCAATTAACATTTTAGAAACATATTTGTGTTTATATTAACTTGAAGAACAAGATTTCTGCTATTGCATCATTTCATTGCTTGAAGTTTTTTCTCTTCATCCCCACCCCACAAAAAAACATGCATGGGATTACTCTGGGTACTCCGATTTCCTCCTACAGTCCTAAAATATGTGCATTATGTTCATTTGTGTTTCTAAATTGCCCATGTGTGTGTGTGTGTGTGTGTGTGTGTGTGTGTGTGTGTGTGTGTGTGTGTGTGTGTGTGTGTGTGTGTGTGT
>JAOTRA010098249.1:0-11359 GCA_026260255.1 Pseudolaguvia tuberculata
GTGTGTGTGTGTGTGTGTGTGTGTGTGTGTGTGTGTGTGTGTGTGTGTGTGTGTGTGTGTGTGTGTGTGTTCGTTCTTAGTGAGACCCGGCTGCTGGAGATTGTGGAATCAGCATGTGAGAAAAATGACTTTGAATGTAACAAGTTGTTGGAGCAGATTGAGGACCAGGTTGAGACCTGGTGGTTCCACAGGTGAGCTACATATATCTGCTACAAGTAGTAAATAAGTGGATTGGTGGATGGACGAATAGATAGGGTAGGTAAGTAGATAGATGGCTGGATGATTTAAATGGGAGGAATGGATGAAAAGATGGATGTTGGCCGTCGGGCAACTCTGACTTATTCTAAAGAACCGCAACAAAATAATCAATCTGGCAACACTGGGAGTGAGGGGTGGGTGGATCTAGTTATTGGATTTCATTTATTTATCTGCGCAATAAAATAATTTGTCTGATATCGTGCATCTGTAATTGATAATCGATGGTGTCTTTATGTTCTCAGACAACAGGAAGCCCCTGACTTGTTTGAGTGGTTGTGTATCGAAGAGCTCCAACTTTGTTGCCCTGCTGGCCGCTTTGGACCAGAATGTGCAGGTAAACATTTATTAACTGCTTCATCACACAGAAATAGCACCATTCCAGATGTTCACAATGCTGCTCCTCAGAAACAGTTTAAACCATCCATGTATTGTTTTTCAGAATGCCCGTCAGGTCCTGGAGGTGTGTGTGGAGGTCTCGGGCGCTGTGAGGGAGAGGGTACACGCCTTGGTGATGGAGAGTGTGTGTGTGACCCCGGTTATTCGGGGCCTCTGTGTCAGGATTGTGCAGATGGATATTACAGAGAGAAGAGCTCCAATAATTCACAGCCGCCCTGCTCAGGTGACAAACAGCAGCATGTCTGATAACTATCATGTTATGATGTTTAAAAACAAGATGTTACATGTTTAAAAACTGTGTTTAACCGTGCGTGCGTGCGTGCGTGTGTGTGTAGCTTGCTATCACGCTTGTAAAAAGTGTACTGGTCCACAAGACGACATGTGTCTGGACTGCAAGCCAGGCTGGATCCTTCATGCCAACAAGTGTGTGGGTGAGTTGTTTTTTTATTATATTTATTTAAAAAGAATCTGTGAGATCTACAGTAAAAGATTTAGTAGAAATGGATAGTTAGATGTGTAAATATATCGGTAGATGGATGCCTGTCTGAGTAGAGGGAGTGGGAGAAGAGTGGTCTAATGGATTGATGCATAAAAAGAGGGGGATTAATTGGTGTATGAAGAGAGAAGGGATGGATGGTGTGAGTGAAACTGATCTTCCAGTACATGAGTCTTCACCTGCAGCCAAAAGAAATAAACATGTTTATATTTCAGGCGTAACACTGTCACCTGACAGCAAGAAGGTCCCAGGTTAGATTCCCGGGGCAGGGATTTTTCTTTTTGGAGCTGGCTTGTTTTCCGGGTACTCTGGTTTCCTCCCTTAAACACATACATTAGGTTGATTAGTGTGGTTGATGGTCTATGTGTGGTCCTGTAATGGTCCTACCTTTCACCCTAGGTGTGCTAGAATAGGCTCCAGCAGACCCCTGTGACCCCCAATTAAAAATAAACGGATTAGAAGATGAATTAAGGCTTCAGGCAACAAAAGTGCAGCTCACCCCCCCACCCCCCACCCATCTTTTCGTTCCACAGATGTGGATGAGTGTGGCACCGAGTTGGCTCGTTGCTCGTCGCACACTTACTGTTTCAACACAGATGGCTCCTACGAATGCAGAGGCTGTGATCCGGCGTGTGTAGGATGCATGGGCAGCGGTCCTGCTCGCTGTAAGAAATGTGCTCGTGGTTACAGACTGAACGGAGCCAAGTGCCTTGGTACGTCTCCTAGTTACGCCAGTAAAATGATTGAATTTTAGCACATCCTACTGTTTTAACCGTTTTACAGTGAAGTGCTTTTTTTTTTTTTTTTTTAAAGATGTGGACGAGTGTAAAGAGAAAGCGATCGCCTGCCCTGGACTAAATGAAGCTTGTATTAATGAAGAGGGTTCATACCGCTGCGAGTGTGCAGAAGGTTTCCTACGCAGAGACAGCATCTGTGTGGAGAACCAGCCACTGTGTAAGTGTTTTGAAGTCAAGAATTCCGGTTGCTATCAATCAGTCTGTCTGCATAACATTTTTACTGATCTTTCAGCCGATCCAAACAAAGGCTTATTCGACGATATGACTGACGACGAGGTCCTCGTTCTCCAGCAGATGTTTTTCGGCGTGGTGATCTGTGCGCTAGCTACCCTTGCTGCCAAAGGAGACATGGTTTTCACCGCCATCTTCATCGGGGGCATAGCCGCCATGGCTGGTTACTGGCTCTCGGAGAAGGGTGACCGCATGCTGGACGGAATACTTAAAGGACGTTAATCAATCAGAAGCTCAGGAATTAGAAAACGAGGACAAACGAGCCCATATGGCAAAACGAACTTGACGATCGAGGGTGTGAGGGAGGTTTGGATGGTTGTAGAGTGATAATGTTAGGGAGAGGTGGGGGGGTGCAGTCGTAATGACGTTGCATTAAACGACTGGGGAAAGTATCGCTCTGACTCTGCTATGCACTGGAACAATTTCTCTGCTGCGCTGCTATAAGAGACATGGGGACATTTTTGACTACACTTGAATCCATATTAAGGTTTGTGAAACCTTAACGTTCGGCACATGCGGTACGAATAGATTTGATGTTTGCGTAACGAGAATGGACAACCGTATAACGCAATTATTTATGGGTTTTATTTACAATTTCATTTTGGTTAATGTTTGTTTGCTCGGGTTAGAATTGAGATGAAATATTAAGGACATTTATAAGCTCTGGTACGTGTGAGCATGACGAGCAAACCTCAAATCAAGAGTTTAAACTATAATTAGCATGATAAACATACACTTAATTTATCACAGTCCTAGAGTTTCTCCAAATGATACACTATATGGGCAAAGGTTTGTGGACACCATAACCAACACACGCACACGTAATTGTGTCTTCCCTAAACTGTTACCAAAAGAATGTGTTTCTGAGAGACCCAAACACTGTTCCAGCATGACAAAGCCCCCTGAACTCCAAGACCTGGTCTGGGTGGAAAAACTACAGAGAACATTGATTAAACACCAACCGAACCCCAGACCATCACATTTCAACATTAGGGTCTTATCCCACATCCCACGAATACTAAAACACGCATCCCTGCAGATACACTCCAGAAATATCTGGACTTTAGTCTTAAGAGTAGAAGTAAGACTCTCGATCCCTAGATAAATGTGATGGTCATGTGATCACATTGCAACGTGTCCTCATCCTTTTGTTTATAGTGTATAAAAGGTAAGACTTTATACAAACACAAATCATTGCTTCAAACATTTCACTCCTGGTTTTATAACTGAACAGTTGGAATTTTGTGTAATTTTTAGGTTTATTGAGCTGCAAATGTAAGTACATTTAAATTTTATTTATTTATTTATTTAATTTATTCCAGCTCTTACTAGATGTACGTTTTCTGGATAAGAGTAATGATAAGTAATCATGATTCCACATGCTTTTTAGATTGTTGTTGTTGTTGTTGTTGTTGTTGTTGGTACAAAATCATTTTAGTGTCGATATGAAAGTTACTTTAGTTTTGTTAATTGAATTATTTGCGTTAATAGACTGAGAAATAGAAATGGCATGATCAGGTAATGCTGCACTGGGGGATTTATTTCTTTTTTATATTTTGTGCAAAGTCTTAAACTTTAACTGCAATTAAATGACTGAATTTAAACCAAAAAAAACACACGAGTGGATTATACAGTAAAATAATTTGCTCTAGGGTTTTTTATTTACTACTTCAGGTACGAGTTGTAATAAAAACATAATTTTCAGTCATTTTATTGCACATATCAGTCAAATAATCACGCCTGAAATATAACCTTCTGATGTCATCAGTGTGCGCTGACTAAACCCGTCCCCATAAACACCGTTCATCATACCGGACACTACACACAACAATATTAGTTGTTTGAATTGTTGATCCAGAATCACATCCTGCTCACTACCACCACCATCATCATCATCATCATCATCATCACCATGTGGAAACTGAATGTAAAACCATTTAAGCTGAATGATGAACTTTTTTTTTTTTTTTTATTACAAATTGAAAAAGCTTGTCCACTTATTATGTTGGCTCTGTAGTCGAGCTCTATGTGGCAGAATTTGCTTGTAAACATTTTTTAAAAAATTCTGATTTACTTTGTTTCATGAAAAAAAACAATGGATTAAAAACTGTCACTCGTTTTCTTTTTTTATTGCATTAGAATGTCGACACTCGCTGATTAATAATTGCGGAAAAATGAAAAAACCTCCTGGGACAGGAGGATAAAATGGGGAAAATGGAGATAAAGGTTTTGGAATAAAGTGTGTGTGTGTGTGTGTGTGTGTGTGTGTGTGTGTATATATATAGGAAGGAACAGGGTTCAAACCAACCAATCATTTTAAAAACTACAGGCTATTTATTTATAAAATAAAATTGTTAACACAAAATGTAAGCAAATATCATAACATTAATATTAATTTTATAATACAAAAAAAAATCCTTTAATCTTTCCTTCCATCATTACACACACACACACACTTTTGCTCTAAGGCAATATGTATGCGAGAACAATAAAAAAAAATTACCCAACATGCTTTAGGACTGACATTTTGTACCACATCATTATTTAAATCTTTATGAAATTAATTCTTATAAAAAGATGGTGATTCTCTACATAAAATTATTTGCTTAGAAAATAATCACTGGGTTAAAAGTCCCACCAGTCCTGCATTATAATACAGTCCCAACTTATTTCTCTTAAAAGTTCTCTTAAATATCCACTGCTTTATGATTTACACATTTGGTCAAATATAAACATTCTAGGAAACAAATTCTTCAGCCAACACCAAACATTAGATACTCAATTTCTTATGGTTCTCCCAAAGCCATGCGTGATATTTATTCAGCTTGTGATCTTCTGGAGTGACCTGAAAAAATCAAGAGCACACATCCAATGTAGTGTTGTGGAGGAAAGAGTTACTACTGTGTGTGTGTGTGTGTGTGTGTGTGTGTGTGTGAGAGAGAGAGAGAGTGTGTCACCTCTTTCCATTCTCCCAGACAGAATATACGGTAGGAATCGTTTCCATATTTGCCGATGCCGTAGAGCTCGTTAGGATACCTCCAGGACTTGGTAAGAAACTCCTCTGCCAAAGACAAAAAAACACAAACTCGAATGACGACTACTGGGGGAAAAAAATCTAAACCCGCTTATTCCCTAAATCGGGGACACGAGTCTATCCCAGCACACATAAGGCAAAAGGCAGGGGTACACCCTGGACAGTTTGCCAGTCCGTCACAGGGCCACACAGACAAACAACCATTCACACATTCACTTCTATGGGCAATTAAGAATCACCATTTAACCTAAAGGACATGTTTTTGGACGGTGGGAGAAAACCGGCATACCCTGAGAAAACCTACACAAGCCCAGGGAGAACATACCGCCTACTAGAAACTTATAAAGTGTAAAACATTGTCTCCAGGAAATAGTGCATCTTTCAGCAAACAGTTAACAGTACTGTAAATGTTCCGCTTTGCAACAATCTGATGGTTTTTTTCACTGACCGGAGAAGCGGGTGAGAATTTTAGCTCTGAGGGTGTTAAGACCGAGGGGCTGCATGAGCTCAGCGAGGGGCTTCCAGTCACTGGAACGTGTTACTTCAGCCGAAGGGTACTGCTCAAAAAACTGCCACAGCACAGGGATGGCCAATTTCCCTAAACCCAAACATGCACAATACACATTTTACAATTATCAGACACTTTAGTGCACATCTGGAATTTCTGCATTACCACTGGTTTTCTCATTACCACTGGTTTTGTTGAGGAAGATGGTGGCCACTAAGAGCTTCCATGGGTCATGAAACAAGGTTTCCTGCACTAGATTGAAGGAGGAACGTGGTGGAGTCCATTTCCTGAAGGCTTTCCGTTTTGGAGGACTGACACCTAAAACCCGGAGAGATATGAGCGGGGGTGGGGTGGGGGGGGGATGATGGGTTAGGGTTTCTACCGTTAACCTGAATGAGAACAAAAATATGCCATCATTTATTACTGCTATTTAAAATATGTAGAGTCCAGTCCGGTGTTAAAATACAATACATGTGAATTGGAGTTTGATGTGGGTTTTTTTTTTAATCAGTAATCAATCGAATCGAATCGAATCATATAAAATAATTGACAATTAGATTCAGAAATGCAGGTTGTAACACTAGTATAACAGAAAAAGGCATGACTTACGTCACAACGGTCCAATAACATCAGGCCAAAATATGGAATTTACATTTACAGCATTTCCCAGGGCCACATTTATGGCTTGGTGACCCTGGGAATTGAACCCCTGGTCTTTCTAGTATCAGTCTAACACCTTAACCACCAATCCAAGCTAATAAGAGCTCAGCCTCACCTGCCAAAATGTGTTTACAGGTTTACGGGTCGACCTACCATTGTTCTTTCTTGTAAAGTACGGACTGGTTTTCCGCTTGTCTGAAAAAAACGAACATCAAATATCCAACCAATCAGGTACAAGAAACATCCAGTCTCAAATACTACAGTACTCTTCAGTACTTTATATATTAACTGCATGTCAGTGGGTCTGTTGGAATGTGTAGATTAAGGGACAGATATTCTGTCTGTCTGTCTGTCTGTCTTCCAGCGATCAGTTTGTTTATCAATCAGTGAATTTAAAATGTAGAAGGAAACTGGAGTCTTTCATTTTTATATGAACTGCATTTTGGCTGAAAAGACATTAAATTGATTGGTGAGTCTAAATTGCCCATAGGAGTGTGTGTGTGTGTGTGTGTGTGTGTGTGACCCTGATTTTGGGGATAAGTGAATCAGAAGATTTGAATCCAGTGTATTGATCTGTACAGATGTTTTAGTTGATGCTCACCACTGTGTGTGTTTCTGACTGGTGAACCGACTTCACCTCTGGCTGTGCTACTTTTCTGCTCGTCACTTGCTTCATCTCTTTCTTTTTTCTCCTCGTCTTCACAGTCTGATGCTGGCTGCACTTGTATAACCGGCACAGAGTTGGTTCTGGTTTCTTTCCCGCTGCTGGACAGATGCTCCGTTTTGGTCTTGATGCTTTTTTGTTCCATTATGTCACACTTTAATTTCTGGATCTGGACGTCATGTGTATTGTCTTCCTCGTCCACCGGCGTCTCTTCCTTCAGTGACCGTCCCACAGGTTCACCTGGAGGTTCTGCAGTAGTTTGTTTGGTCTGCTTTGCTTTTCTCCTTCTTGGGTTTGGTTTTTCCGGTTTGTGTTCCAGGTTGGATTCGTGAGACGGAGCTTTGCTGTCAAAAGGGTCCAGTTGCAGATTCGGACCTTCCTCCGAGCGCAGGTATTTCTGGAGCTCTGCTTTAGATCGTAAGCGTTTACCCTGAGGACTGTAAAGAACCCGATGGGGTAAGTTCAGGAAAACACGCAGCAGTTACACCACAAACATTAATTCTATTCTAGATCCAGTTTTAAAGATATTGATTTCCTATTGTCATATCCGTTTGTCTGCCTGGTATATATCATTTTATTTTTTTTATCTGTCAGTCTGTGTTCATTAATATTCGTTTTTGTCCTTTATTTTCACCTGATGATGTAGCTGTCCCTTCTGCCTGCACTCTTTCCCTGCTTTCGCTGTCTGATCTCTTTTGTCCATCCGAAAGGAAGTAATTCTATCTGTTCGGTATGGCCGGCCATCCATCCACTAGGCAGCACCTCTGTCCTGAATGGGAGGAGGAGGTGGGTGAAGGGTGGGGGGTGGTGTTAAATAAAGGATAGAATACATTTTAATTTGACTTTTAATCAGTTACACGCATCAGTTCTGCACAGACAGGATAGAAGATCAGGAAACGTTTTCTATTGGTAAACAGATTTCACATTATTTCAACAGCTGGGGAATGTATTTATTACACACACACACACACACACACACACACACACACACAGCGACGTCTTGTGTGAAAAAACGTGTCGTCTGTCTATCTGTGGCATTTGGCAGACGTCCTTATCCAGAGCGACTTACATTTATTTTATTATATACAACAGATCAATTATGGGTTAAGGGCCTCGCTCAGGGGCCCAGCGGTGGTAGGTTGGTGTTGCTGAGATTCGAACACAGATCTTCCAATTACCAGTTCCAGAGTGTAACCTTAAGACTTGCACACCCTGCCTGCCTGCCTGTCTGTCTGTCTGTCTCTCTGTCTGTCTCTCTGTTCTTGTTGCGTACAGACGGAAAACCCATTAAATCACTTACTCTTTGTGTTTTACACTGAATCTCAGACTTACAGATACGCACCAGAGAACCGAACCCCGAACCGAACACTTTAAGGGTCCGGGTGTGTAAATAAACCGTGGAACGCGATTAAAGCGTGGAAAATCAGCTGGAAATCCACTTCCGGGTTTCACTTTATAATTTATACTGCCCTCTACCGGACGCTCCGAAACTCGCAGACAAGAATGTAGAATTAACCGGTATTTAATTTATAGCAAATAGCAAACAAACTAAATAGTTTATAGGACTTTCATTAAGAAATACTTTAACTTATATATTTACATAAAACATTTTAAACATGTCTTTCCTAAAAAAATGAACACGAATCAAAAGAACCGAATCTCTGATCACGCAGTGTAAATCGACCTGCACTGACTGAATCGGTTCAGTAGAAAATTAATCATACCGTAGTACTAGCGTTTGTGACGACTTTTATTTTGATAGCGGTCGCCATATTGGATAGTTTTGCTTTGGTATCCAAGCGTCGACGCTTCTCCAGTTTTTGGTTGCTGAGGAACCTGGAGAACCCTGGAGAACCCTGAGGAACCCGTCGACTTAAATCCAGAATTAAGATTAATATTGACCTGGAATAATGCGAGCTGTTCCCACGTGGATCGATAAAGTACACGACCGGGATAAAGTTGAACAGTGGTGAGATTTCGGCTGCGGGTTTGGCAGTTCCTGTGTGAACAACATTAACACTTTATTTATCTTCTATAACATTTCCTCACTCGGTTCAGGGTAAGAATGAATAAAACTGTAGTTATATTTTGTCCTAACAGTGTAGAAGACAGACAGACAGACAGATGGGTAGATAAATGGACAGACAGACAGATACACACACACACACATATATATATATATATATTGAGAGAAAGAGAGAGACAGATAGATACAGGAGAAAACTACAAGAAGATAGAAAAGTGTCAGATTGTTTCCATGGTGATCAAAGTAATTAGAAGATGGCAGTTGAGGAGAAGTGTGGAGATCAAGATGAGATCTGGAAGAGAAAACTCTCGGAGAGATCTGCTCATATGCTGGTCAGAAAGATCAACCCAACCATTCACTGCAGTAAACCTGGATTCAGGAGTGGTGACCCACCGTTCCATTCCGACCTCCATGCAAGAGTCAGCAGAAGAAAACCTGCATCCAGCATCAGAAGTATGCAACAGAACATCTACAGAAACCTGAAGGGTCCAACTATTCTGTCATGCTTTGGGCTTGTGTTGCAGCCAATGGCACACGGGTGGAGAGAACATACGAAATACCAGTAACTTCTAGAAGCAAACATCACACCATCATCTGTGAAAAAACAAAGCTGAAGCTGAAAACCACGATCCTAAACACACCCCCAAATCCGCTGAGGAACCTCAAGAGAACCTGAAGGTTTTGCACTGGTCATTTCTGTCTTTATCTGGGATATTAAAAGAGCTTCATGCAAGACCACCAGTACCACCACTAACATTCCCACAGGGATTGTCTACAGCGTTCCGTATTATTTATGGAATAACGTGTAGGAAAGTTACGCAGTAACAGGAAATCTGTTACGCAGAAATGTAAAAGCGTTCAGTCGAGACAGATCAAAGGGTTTTTTAGGTTAATTAATCAATGATTATTATTAAAGATATTTGATATATAATATATGTTATATAATATCTAGTTTCTGATACTGTACACAATCGTCCGGTGGTTTATAGATACACTGATCACTTACAGGTTGTAACTTGTACACCGAGTGTGGTGATGATGATGATGATGATGAAGATGATGATGATGATATTTGTTGTGTTTGCAGTATTTATGATTTGGCGTTTAAACCCGACGGCACTCAGCTCATAGTCGCAGCAGGAAACAGAGTCCTGGTGAGTTTTCATTCATTCATTCATTCACTCATTCATTCATTCATTCATTCACTCATTCATTCTTTCACTCATTCATTATCCAGTGAAATAGACGAGTGACTTCAGAAGGAAACGATCATGTGATTTTTGGGTTTCATCATTTAAGTTCAGAAACATTGAACAATATTTATTTTTAAAATGATAAATTATTCGCATGTTTAAATAAATATCAGTTCTGATGTAAATAATGTAAAGGTTATGATATTAAAGTTTCATTTCTGATTTAAAGACTTATAAACTGATAAAAAAAAATTAAGACTATGAAATAATTCTAAATAAATATATTAAAAAAAAGACAGACAGACAGACAGACAGACAGACAGACAGACAGTTGGATGGACGGAAAGATGGATGGATGGATGGATGGATGAACTAACGAATGGATGGATGGATGGATGGACAGTGATAGATAGACAGATTGTATCTGATGTAATGTTGTGAATTATTTTATGATATTAAAGTTTGTATAAACTTGTAAAATGTCATTAAATATACTTAATTAAAGCAAACGAAATTATTAAGTTCTCTTCACTTGATAAAACGCCATTAACAATTCTCACCACCTCCACCAGATGGCGCTATAGAAAGTGCAAATACAATCCGTTATTACTAAACGCTTAAATCTGTGTAATATAAACAGTAAAGTGATGATTGATGGAATTTCTAGTAAAGAGTCAGTGAATGTTTGTGTTTGGAATAAATGTGCTGATTGTTTCCATTATGGCTGAATGAATGGCTGAATGAATGGCTGAATGAATGGCTGAATGAATGGCTGAATGAATGGCTGAATGAATGGCTGAATGAATGAATGAATGAATGAATGTTTGTTTCCACTGTTCACAGGTTTATGATACAGCCGACGGAACTCTTATACAACCCCTGAAAGGACATAAGGACACGGTGTACTGTGTGGCCTATGCTAAAGATGGTGTGTGTATGTGTATGTGTGTGTGTGTGTATGTATGTGTGTGTGTGTGTGTGTGTGTATGTATGTATGTGCATGTATGTATGTGTATGTATGTATGTGTATGTGTGTGTATGTGTATGTGTGTGTGTGTGTGTGTGTGTGTGTGTGTGTGTGTGTGTGTGTGTGTGT
>JAOTRA010098260.1:0-11358 GCA_026260255.1 Pseudolaguvia tuberculata
GCTCAGATGCAGACGCTGACGAGAGCTCAGATGCAGACGCTGACGAGAGCTCAGATGCAGACGCTGACGAGAGCTCAAATGCAGACGCTGATGAGAGCTCAGATGCAGACGCTGATGAGAGCTCAGAAAGTCCGGAAAAGCTTTCAGCAATCCAGTGTACAAAGTGGGTAATATCCACAGGTTGTAGCCAGTAATATTCCCAAACCGCCGCTATTGCCAGTAGAACCTCGTCGCCCAATTGGAGCATAAAAAACTAACATTTAGCCCTTTCTGTTGGAATAAATTGAGCACGAGAAAAATAACGGTGGCACTGGGCGATAAACGACAGACAACAATCCGGTTTGCCATTAAACTTATTAGGGGGTTTTCCGGTGCTTACCCGTAGGTGCCAGCGCTCGTGCCAGAAGATCACCATGTCCGATCAGCGATTGAACCGCCAGAGTGTGCAGCCGGACAGCGGTGACTAGCCGGTTAGCATAATTAGCATCAAATGCTAATTGCAGACAAAAAGTCATTACTAAACAGCTTGAGAAAAGAGTCCAGTACCGTATTCCTTCCCGCTGGATCCTTAATAGGTGGGTAATTCTGTAACGACATGAGTCCAGAAACGAGAGCAGGATCCATATTGCAGTGAAGGTGAACGTTTATTTATAGTGCAGGGTGCAGATTATATGCAGTGACAAAAAACGCAGCGCATACAAAACAAAACACGGGGATAAGACGAAGACAAAGACGAATAAACACTTAGACACACGAGAAACAAACACCAGAGCATATATAAAAACAAATAGTGTTCCAAAGTTCCAAAGTTCAAGTAGTCCAAAAAACTGAGACAAACCGAGACACGCCGTACATAACCAATTACCCACACCTGCGCTTGCTGTCACGTGACCTTAAATAATATGTCCATGCTGATATGACAGCTAGCGCAGCGTGGGGGTGGGGCTTTGTCAGTCTGCTGTCATATGAGGAGCGGGGCCCCGTTCGTAGCCTTACAATCTATGGTTCAATCTGTTTTGTCTCAACCAAACAGACTGGCGCATGTCCAATCTTCAGTGGTTTAGCTGGTGCTTTGTTTGCTCCTATACTAATCCTAAAACAAGACACTTAAGCTAATTTCCTTAGTTCTGTTCTTTATTATGTCATGATAATGTTATAAAGTTCTTGTGTCACTTATTTCCTCGTCTCTGTCTCCATCTACCACAAACGCGACAAAAAGCAAGACCCAACCCCAAAGACCCATTAAAGTAGGGTGGATTTGAATCTCTGTAAGTAAAGGGAACAATACTCTATTAGGTCAGAAAATGGGCACCCTAAGACTTCTGTGGTTTGTTAGCCATGTAAGTTCTGTAACTTGTTTTCATTAAAACATTTTTCTAATAATTCTGTGATCTTTAGCTGGGACTAAAGAATAAATCTGCTTATCATGTTAACCTTTGAATATTTAAATATTAAATATGTTTAACTATGTACCGCGATTGAATGAAGAAACAATTTCATTGTCTGATTTTACTGTTCATCATATCAATGATTTGAAAATAAATGGTTGCACAGAGCAAATGGAAAGCAAGTCCTGTGTCTGAAATATTTGAAAAGCATGTGGTTTAAGCCTGAGCATTATTTGGCTTACTTCAAATCCCCCTTAACCCCTTCTATTTTTATTTTCATCGAACAAACCTTGACGCAATTCACTGCTTCGTAGTGCTACAATACTTTAGGGCGGCGAGGCGGCATAGTGGTTAGCACAGTTGCCTCACAACAAGAAGGTCCCGGGTACAATTCCCGGGTTTGGGGTTTTTCTGTGCATTTTTCTGTGAGTTTTGCATGTTCTCCTGCGTGTGCCTACGTGGATTTTCCCTGGGCACTCCGGTTTCCTCCCACTGTCCAAAACATGTAGATTAGGCGGATTGGTGAGTCTAAATTGGACATAAAATCCCAGCCATTAGGGTGCAACCTTAATGTCGGTCCCAAGCCCGGATAAATTGGAGGGTTGCGTTAGGAAGGGCATCCAGCGTAAACCCCACCAAGTCGAATATGGCAACCCCTAATGGGAGCAGCCGAAGGACACAAAAAAAGAGTGCTTCAATAATTTAGCTAGAAGTAATAATGCATCATCACCATTAGCTATTTATACTCACTCATTACCAACAGTAGCATCAGCTGCCACTATTTTTTTTTACAATCATTCCCTTGAAATATTACAGCTGTACAATATTGTATCTGTAATCGTTTATTTTTAAAAAAGTAGGAAAGCAGTGATAGATAAAAAGAAAGATTGCGCGCTATAAAATACCTTCTTGTATATAGGAGCATATTTACCCCCAGTTATGAAAAGAGCACCTCCAGCTTCATAAAGACGTCGATTGCCTGTTGGGATGCCGCAAATGGTGACAAACACACCGATCATAATCATTGTGAATCCCAGGATGGACATAAGGCACCAAAAAATTCTGTTTACTAAAAATAGGACAATAGACATTAGTGTAATTATTCAGTTAATACCAATTCAAGCTTTTTAGAAGCAAAATAAGAGGTTTATAATGTTTTACAGAATTATTTTATACTATATTACTGTATTTTTCTTCAAGGTGGGCAAATTTTAGGTGTGGGGATGAAAATAAAATAATAAAAAAAAGTCTTGTGGAACTAATATTATTATTTGGGCTTGTTTAAGAGTACAATGTTTTCAAAATGTTAAATAAAGGATTATTTTAAATATTCATAATGACTAATGATTGGACTAATAAACTAATATTGATAATCTTACATTGTGTTAAGTTAATTGGAGTAAACAGTGCAAAGAGTGTGTTAGAGAATTGAATAAAAGAGTGCAGGCAGGGTGGAGAAGAGTGAGAATGTTGTATGTTTTAGAGACAGTGTGCAGGCAGGGTGGAAAAGAGACCTGCAATGTTGTACGTTTTAGAGACAGTGGCGTTGTCAAAAAGACAAGCAGGTGGAGCAGGAGGTGGCAGAGTTGAAAATGTTGAGATTTTCATTGGGAGCGACGAAAATGGACAGGATTGGATATGAGTTTATTAGAGGGACGGCGCACATAGAATGTTTTGGAGACAAGGTGAGGGAGGCTAGATTGAGATTGTTTGGACATGTGCAGAGGAGGGACATATAGTATATTGGTGGAAGAATGGATGGATGGATTTATGGATGGAGGGATGGATGGATGGATGGATGGGTGGATGGGTGGGTTGATGGATGGGTGGGTGGACGATAGCTACTATACAGTATATGGACAGAAAGGCTGCCTCGTGAGTATAGAACACAACGTTACTTGTTGTGCCAATCATCGACAAGACACTGTTTGCTTTGGTGGGCATAATGGTAAAATTCCATTGCATATAGCTTTAAATGTACATTAAAATAAAATTCTTACATGTATCTGCATTTAATGCACTTCTTTTCTCGGGTAAAGGATCATGAGATAGGTATACAGGCATACAAATCTTCTCTGTTGGTTGGTTGGCTGTTAGATAAGACAAAAGCATTCAAAAGTATTAGTTCTCTTATAAGTAATGTTTTAATAGGTTTTTTAAAAAAATCCAAAATCACTGAATAGGCATTTTATCACAGATTCCTGGTCCGTTCACCTACTTATCCAAAAATCCAGCATGCTCTCTTCCTCTCGATCTGTTCTGTAGGAGCATCTCCAAAAAACGCCTTCATGGTACGTCAGGGCTGTGGGGTTGGCATCACTTAGTGCTTTTTTCAGGCCATTCTTTGGGTTTTTAAGAGAAAACAGTTGTCTGTAAGCACACCACTGAATTGGACTGAGACAACCACAGTTTACATGCACCTGTAAAATTCTAAATCCTGATTTTCTAAAAAGAAATGATGCAGGTGAATTAAGAAAATTAGCTTGTAATAAATCTACCAATCATTGAACCAGAATATGTATTTAATTTAGAAATCCAAAAGCTTTGTTACGGAAGAGTTGATCACAACCTGTTAATCACAACCAAAATTGTGGAACATACATTCATTCATCTTATTCCCCGCTTATTCTCTAATTCGGGGTCAGAGGATTGTTTGTAGAAGCATCCCAGTTCACATTGGGCAAGGGGCAGGTGTACACCCTGGACAGATTGCCAGTCTATCGCAGGGCACACATAGTTTTTGCACTGTAGGAAGAAGCCCATGCAAGTGCGGGAAGAACATGCAAACTCCGCAAAAAAGGCTAAACTAAAAGACTTTCAAATATCATGAGTGTAACGAGCCAGACTACGCCGCGCTGTTATTTGTAGTGTCATTGCTTATGGATTGGTCCTCTGGGCGATGACGTAATATTTAAGGAGACCTGTCAGTGTCTATGGTGCGCGTCATTGTTCATACAATTTTGGCTGATTGCTATGTTTATGTTTATCGCGATTGGGATTACTTTCCAGTTTATGTTTATGCTATCGCATTTGTTCATGCTATATGTATTGTTTTTGATCATATTGTTGATACTATCGCTGTCATGATAGTATCATTCTAGCTGTAATTCTAATTACGCTCACCTGTCCCTCATTTCCACACTCGTCACACCCGCTACTTAAACACTGCACCCATGGATCCGGTCCTTTTATACTAAACCGTTACAATGAGCCAATATTGTATTTACAATTGAAGCTAGATGACATAAGAAAAAGAGACATTTTACACTTATCCACTAAAATAAAATAAAAAGTATGAGCATTCTTAGCTTTCTATTCAAAGATCAGCGTCTCTGATGTTGTGGGGGTGTATAAGTGCGTACAGTTTGAGCAGCTTGCATGTTTTTAATATATAGAAAAGTATCAACATATGCTCCCCCTCCAGACTATTCTAGTGAAAACTGTGTTAAGTTCAGCAAAACAATGCAAAATCACATACAATATCTACTACAACAGCATGACTTGACTGTAGTAGAAGAGTCAAGGTGTTGAATTAGACTATTAAACCTATAAAGAACATTTGGTGCATTAAACCAAATTACATCAAGGATAACCACAAAGTCTTTGGCATCTGGAATAGGACCAAATTTCAACACCAGAACTTCAGAAACTCATAACCTCTATGCCCAAATATAGTCTAATATCTCCCTCTGTTTTGAAGGAGATACTAGACTATATGTGTAACACAACAATAATGTCCCAACTTTTCCAGAATTCGCGTTGTAGTAAATTGATGTGTAAAATCATTGCAATCTTGGTGGCAGACCAATAAATAACTAAAGGGTTAAGGAAGCTTAATTCTCTATACATGTGGGACAGACATGGGGTACCTATTGGGTGCTAAATTTCCACTTTCTTAACCTACTTAAGCAGGGGCGTCACTAAGAGTGACATGGCGTGGTCCCTGGCAGGCATTTGAAATACCACCCACCATGGAGACGTATTTTATTTTGGTGTATGGGTTCATGTGTTCTTGTGTGTTTTGGTTTAGCTTAGCTATGCTAGCTAGCCAAGCTATGGTATGTTAGGTAGCTGAATAAGCTAATCCTTGTCTTGTCCATATTTGTTTACTTTCTGTTTTGTTACCTTTCCGATTGTGTGGTTCACATGTCCTTGTGTTCTCCTTGTCTGTCAATTAAAGTTCAGGTGTGTTTTGTTTCTGTTGTCTATTTAATGAGTTGTTCTCATTAAATACCACCTTGTACCACCCACAGTGAGATTTGTTAAGCTTGTTTGCCTAGTTCGTGCTTATGCCTAGTTCGTGCTTATGCCTACTTCGTGCTTAAGCCTAGTTTGTGCTTATGCCTAGTTCGAGTTGTGGTGATATGGTCTATTCTAGTTTGTGTTTTCAAGTTTGTTTGTTTAGGCACTTCGTAAATAAAACTGGACAATGGGTTCATTTTAAAGTTTGCTCACCGCCAACTGCTCTTCTCTCTTTTCTCTTCCTAATTAATATTTTGTTGATCAAGACACTTTTCTCTTACCTTGCCAATGTCTCTCCTTAGTTTTTCTCCTAAGTTTTTGTCCTGTGTCCCGCATGACTCCGAAGCTAAGAGCCAGTAGTCTGTACCGAGAGAAAGCAGAAAAAACAAGAAGCCCAGAGCTCCGCTGAAGCCTGCTAAAAACTGAAGCACTGCTAACCGCATATCTAAACAAACGCAGACACAGTCACCTTCTACAGTTATATTTCTGTCGCCCCCCTATATCGCCCCCCCTATATGTCTGTCTAGATTGTATGTCTAAGAGATGCACTGACAGTTCAATTATACTGATTTGGCTTTAACCTTATATTTTTGGAATTCCCTTTACATACCAGTCTCAAACTCAGCCCAGGTTTATGGTTCCAAAATAACAACCAAAGAAAGAAAGCAATAGAACGGCATGGCATATGTGGTGTTTCATTGCTCTATGTCGGGGGCTGCATAAGGGTGTCGGGTGCTGGACCATTAGGTAATAGCAATCATTTTAGAATCTACCACCAAGTGTTGCCAACTTAGGTTATTATTAATAGTTATAAGACCCGAGCCTGACATTTGAAGAATTTTTGGAGACCTGGTACGTACTTTATAGTAATTAAATAATGCAGTGCAATTTTAATAAAGAATGTCACATTTGTAATGTGATATAGCAACTCAGATGTTTACTATAAAAATAGAAACTCCAGTCAAAAACAATATACTCATCTAGAAGCATGGGGGTGGTAGCATGCAATGCAGGGAATTATGGGTTGATATGGGTGGATACTAATCTAATTCAATACTGAATGTGCAGTTATATAAAGCTAAAGATAGAGAAAAAAAAGTGAACATCAAAAGAAAAAAACCATTTATTAATTCTCTTCTATTCTCCAACCCATTGGCTGTAGCCTATCCAAACTTTTTGAATAAATAAATAAATTGCAGTTTTATTTTCAGATACATAATTATACACTGTACAACATATAGTAAAATGTTTTTCTTTGACTATCCCACATTGGAAAGTTGGGGTCGGAGCACAGAGTGTATGATACACCACCCCTGGAGCAAGAAAGGTCTTTATTATGGTGATTGGGCTTGAATCCAGAGGGGTATTTCAGAAAGCAAGTTTAACCTACCTTGATACTCTAACCCCGAACTCTTGGTTGAATAACCCCAAACTTGCTTATTCTGTTAAGTCGGTTCCAAAACACTGGTTATGATTTTGGTTAATCAACCTCCATTCGGTTAGCCAGAGTTAATGCGCGTGCACGGCAAGTACTAAAAGGCATTTTCAACGGATTGCCGATTTGCGAAGTCGCCATGGAAACACAGTAGGAAAAACCCGAGCGTCATATTTTAATGTTTTGAAGGAGATACTAGACTATATGTGTAACACAACAATAATGTCCCAACTTATTCCAAATTCCAGAATTTGCGTTGTAGTAAATTGGTGTGTAAATTCATTGCAATCTTTGTGGCAGACCAATAAATAACTAAAGGGTTAAAGAAGCTTAATTCTCTATACATGTGGGACAGACACGGGGTACCTATGGGGTGCTAAATTTCCACTTTCTTAACCTACTTATGCAGGGGCATCACTAAGAGTGACATGGCGTGGTCCCTGGCAGGCATTCGAAATACCACCCACCATGGAGACGTTTTTTATTTTGGTGTATGGGTTCATGTGTTCTTGTGTTTTTTGGTTTAGTTTCGCTATGCCAGCTAGCCAAGCTATGGTATGTTAGGTAGCTGGATAAGCTAATCCTTGTCTTGCCCATATTTGTTTACTTCCTGTTATGTTACATTGCCGGTTGTGTGGTTCACATGTCCTTGTGTTCTCCTTGTCTGTCAATTAAAGTTCAGGTGTGTTTTGTTTCTGTTGTCTATTTAATGGGTTGTTCTTGTCCCCTCACTCTGTAGTTTTTATTGCTTGTACCACAGTGAGATTTGTTAAGCTTGTTTGCCTAGTTCGTGCTTATGCCTAGTTTGTGCTTATGCCTAGTTTGTGCTTAAACCTAGTTTGAGCTAATGCCTAGTTTGAGTTGTGGTGATATGGTCTATTCTAGTTTGTTTTTTCAAGTTTGTTTGTTTAGGCACTTTGTAAATAAAACTTCACAATTGAAAGTACACGGCAAGTACTAAAAGGCATTTTCAATGGATTGCCAATTTCCGAAGTCACCATGGAAACACAGGAGGAAAAAAGCAAGCGTCATATTTTAATGAGACAGAGATTTTAATGATGGAATATGAAGAGTATAAACTATCTAAAAAAAGTTATACAGCTGAACAGATTTTTTTATCTCAGATGTTCTACTTCTAGAATCAGCAGAAATCTGAGCCAGATTAAAATGAAACATAAAAACATTTCGTCTTTAATGTTGTCTGTCCCTTATTGAAGGGCGACCTGTAATTGATTGGGTTCCGGGGGGCAGTTTATGAGACACATCTAAGTCAAATGTAGGTTTATCACTACTCATGATATACTGATGATTTCACTGTGTAGCAATGTTTCATAAATGAAATCAACACGTTCCGTTAAAAATGGACTTGGAAGGAATTTTACTGTTATTGCTTCAATGTCATGCATTTTTATTTGTATTACTGTGTATGATGTATATTGTAATCATTAGTCTGAGATTTTCCTTTATTAGATGTTTGTTTGAGAATTTACATTAACTACCGTTTTTGTATTTATTTTTTTTGTATTGCAGTTGGACCCCGAATTAGGAAATAAGTGGATCAGAAGATGAATTAATGAATTCTAGCAAATAGTACCACCCTGTCATCTCTTTGGTCAGCATGGGTAATGCTTTGGTTAATGGAGAATCCACTTGGCCATCTTCATTCATATTGTGCAGACACATGCAGCTGTAATGTCACATGCTCTCTCTGATCTGACCCTGAGCTCACGTAGGTTTTTGGAGGCAACCACTAAGCCACTGTGTTGCCCTTAGAAAGTATTATTTATGCTATAAAGTCCGCTAGAAATTTAGTGTGATCGATTTGTTGAATTTGCACAAGGAAAGTTTTTCGACTATGGTAGGAAACCAGAGTACCTGTAGGAAACTCAAGCAAGCGCAATAACATTCAAACTCTGCACAGAAAGACTCCCAGCTCAGGAATCGAACTCTGGACCTTCTTTTTGTGAGACAACCATGCTGATCATTACATCACCGTGCTGCCCACAAGAAAAATTTATTCATTCATCTTCTCACCCACTTATTCCAATAATTTGCGGTCATGGGGGTCTGCTGGAGCCTATCCCAGCGCACATAGGGCAATAGGCAGGTGATTTCCCCTGATCACGAGGAAAATTATTACACTTAATTAAAAGGACATTAATGCGATGCTTACAAAAGGTGTTTTCAATCATAAAACCAGTTTTTAAGGTGAACAATGTGTTTCCTTACACAGAGCAGCTCTTTAATATTTACATTAAATTTATGTAATTTGGCAGATGCACTTATCTAGAGTGATTTTTATAACTTTTTTTTATTTTATTTTGGTAATCTGTCTACGCAGTTGAAAGTTAGGGGTCATGTTTAGGAGCCCAGTGTTTAATTTTGGTGGCATTGGTAATTGAACTTACAATCTTCCATTCAACACCTTAATCATTGTTTATTTCTTTGCTTTGTTGGTTGTTTGAATGATTATTATTATTATTATTATTATTATTATTATTATTATTATTATTATTATTATTATTATTTGCTTCTGGCTTACTCGATAAATTTATGTAACTGTTAAAACTTTAACTTTCTAATTTTTTATTCTACTATAATTTTATTTCTTTAATGTTTCTTTCTGGATGACAATGTGGCATGTGGCATAGTAGTTAGCACGGCCGCCTCACAACAGGAAGGTTTACATTCCTGGGAAAGGGAACTATCTGTGCAGATTTTGCATGTTATCCCTTGCGTGGGTTTTCTCTCTTCCTCCCAACATGTGCATTAGGTTGAGGAGTGGATGTGTAGTGTAGTTGTTTGTTTATGTGTGGCGCTAAGATTGACTGGCAACATGTCCAGCATGTACCCCTGCCTTTTGACCTATGTGTGTAGGGTAGGCTCCAGAAGACTCCTGTAACTAGGAAATAATCATGCATGAATGAATGAATGAATGAATGACACAATGACACAGCCTTCAATTGTAACAATTATTCGAGTCTTTATTTGTCACTATTTTACAGCACAGTGAAATTTATTTCTTTGCATATCTCATCTTAGTAAGTTGTGGTCAGAGACATAATACAGGCCCCAATAGTGGTTGACTGATTTTCCTGGTCTTCGGATTAACTCACCACTTCAGTTAAGCCACCACTGCTGATAACATGTCAGATTAAGTATAATAACACTGATATTTTATAGAGCCTTGTGTTTACAAATTATGTCTGCAAACTCAGGCCTCCTCTCTAACTGATGGCATTGAAACTTACTGTCCCTGGCATGGTGTCGATCAGTATGTGGCACTGCTCAGGTGTTATGAGAACCAAGGCTGATCTAATTCAGGTAAACGAATTATTGCTAAGTATTGGGAAAGTGGTAGTCTAGTGGTTAAAGTGTTAAAGGGTTAAACTAATACCAGAAAGACTGGGGTTTGATTCCCACCTCCACCAAGCCACCACTGTGGGCCTTTGAGCAAGGCCCTTATCCCACAATTTCTCACTTGTAAATAAGACACCAAATGTAAGTTGCTCAGAATAAGAGTGTTTGCCATATGCTGTCATTTTTTGTTGTTGTAATATATTGATATGACCATGTATGTATTGTATCCTTAATAAGGGCCAATCATACACACTCACACTCACTCCTATGGGCAATTTAGAATCACCAATCAACCTAATGTACGTGATTTCTAATGTACATGGACTGTGGGAGGAAACTGAAGTCCTGGAGAAAGCCCACGCAAGTGCAGGGACAACATGCAAACGCCTCACAGAAAGACATTTTTTATCATTTGAAATAACACAACCATACATACAGTACAGACCAAAAGTTTGGACACACCTCATTCAAAGAGTTTTCTTTATTTTCATGACTATGAAAATTGTAGATTCACACTGAAGGCATCAAAACTATGAATTAACACGTGGAATTATATACATAACAGAAAAGTTTGAAACAACTGAAAATATGTCATATTCTAGGATCTTCAAAGTAGCCACCTTTTGCTATGATTACTGCTTTGCACTCTTGGCATTCTCTCGATGGGCTTCAAGAGGTAATAACCTGAAATGGTCTTCACTTCACAGGTGTGGCCCTGTCAGGTTTAATATGTGGGATTTTTTAGCCTTATAAAAGGGGTTGGGACCATATTCATCTTCCTACCCGCTTATTCCCGAATCCGGGGTCACACCTATCCCAGCACACATAGGGTGAGAAGCGAGGGTACACCCTGGACGGTTTGCCAGTCCATCTCAGGGCAACACATAGACAAACAACCATTCACACACACATTCACTCCTATGGACAATTTAC
>JAOTRA010098287.1:0-10917 GCA_026260255.1 Pseudolaguvia tuberculata
TCTCTCTCTCTCTCTCTCTCTCTCTCTCTCTCTCTCTCTCTCTCTCTCTCTCTCTCTCTCTCTCTCTCTCGCTACCCACCCACCCACAGACTTCACTTGAACAACGCTTTGAAAAATAAAATAAATTATTTAATAAGCAAGGCCACTGCTAACTAAACATATTTATTCTGTTAATAAGATAGACAAAGATCAGTAACACACATCCTTTAGCTGAAGCAGACACAACGTATAATAGAACACTACTAAATGCTAACACCATGATTCACACTCTAAGGCACAGGAAAGGACAGCATCCCTGAAACAATGAAAAAACAACAACTATACTAAGTAACAAGAAGGAAATCAGGATAAAAAGCAGACTTACCCTGAGCACATGGTCGAAATAGCAGCCTGAGCATTCGCCAATCCAGTTGGCCTGCATCCCTTTCACACCATACCACTCCGGGAGATCCGCCAAGGCATCCAGTAGAGGCTGTAAGATAAGCCATGACAATATACATGCAGTTTTAGAGTAAACTAATAAGAACCACTTAAGTGGAATATGTATGACTTTGTTAACCTCAGTAAACCCTCACGGCTCTGGGGCTGAATGCATGATGTGGTAACGCATGGTCTGGAAAGTGGTTAAGGCTGTGGGAGTGATATGAGAAAGACTTTATAAATTTCACCACCGTGGGACCCTGGACAAGGCATTCAACCCTAATTTATCTCTTTCAGATATTTGAGAAATGGGAGTCGCTCTGGATAAGGACGTCTGCCAAATGTTGTAAATGAAGTGCTTTTGCAATGAAGTTTTAGTGTGATTGACACAAACCTTATTAGAAAACATGATGGGGAAAAACACCTTGGAATCTCATAAAGCATCTATCTAAAAAGACATTGTGTATGCTTATGCGATGTTACACATCTCGGAAACAGACAAAACACACCTCTGACCTGAGAAAAGTCTCCCAAAAGAAGCGAAGGAGATGATTGGTTGGGAGGAAGTAAACGCTGGCACAAGTGAATAACAAAAAGGTAGCTATGCATAATAACAGTCATGGGGCCAAGTGGCTCAGCTGGGATGAAAGGCAGTAAAAGGAGATGATATGAACAGTCGCTACTGCCTGTGATCTCTCCCTCCTCTCTGTCACTCCCTATTAGCACAACAGACCCTGAGGGGTTCGGGCTCCCGAGAGAAAAAGCAAATACAGAATTATTGTTCAGACCCTACTGCAGCTCCTGGAGTGGCCTTTCTCTCATTAATGAAGACAGCATGCACTTTCACAGGAGGGAGAGAACGGTCAGGTGTCTGGCCTTTGTGGGAAAGAGACTGCAGATTCGTTTCTCGTATTGAGACATGCTCGTCCCTGTTGTAAATACTTTCTACTGTCAAAGACTTTACTCCTCAGCATCATCAATGACTGATTAGGGCAGGGTGAGAAGGGTAACTTATCAATATTTAAATGTATAGCCATGATTCGTGGGTAGAGTAGAACGGACGGCTACACAAAGAAGGCAAGAGCAAGAAAGCCATCAAATTACAGCAACCTGATGGAGAAACAATACAACTTAAAGTTTTATCAACAGCTAATCAATACGAAAGTATGTCACTTTCACAATCAATGAGTTGTCATATACGGCTGTCATATACGGATGAAATGAACACAATCAACTTTTAAGTTACAACCTAAT
Source organism: Pseudolaguvia tuberculata (assembly GCA_026260255.1). NCBI lineage: Eukaryota > Metazoa > Chordata > Actinopteri > Siluriformes > Sisoridae > Pseudolaguvia > Pseudolaguvia tuberculata. The sequence continues at coordinate 1,675 of JAOTRA010098287.1, forward strand.
ATATTGGATTCATTATTAAAATTATAACGTACATGAAGATTGTGTACGGTCACAATAACAGAGTGGGTATAAAAGTCTACAAACTGCAGAGACCTGTGCAGGAGAAAAATAAAGAGTTTGCTATTTTAATGTCAAAGCAATCCAACCAATCCAAAACAGCGACACATAAAGAAAGACATTTAAAAGGAACATAAAAAAGTAAAACATGAAAATTGAACAACATAGTACCTGCCAATTTGTCACTTTTATTCCTTGCCATGCTGCTCTAGGCCGGTCGATGGGGAATCTCCTTTGAGCAGCTATCTTAATGTCGTTCTTAGATGCCTTAGATTTGGGAATTTGAATTATTATACAACTTATCTTAATTGTTAGCTTAAGCGTCCTGTAGGTGTTTGGTTTGTATTAGTCGGTGTCTTTGTGTTCTTGTTGTCTCTGTAGGTCCTGCACTTGTCCTATGTTTGCATTGTACTAATCCTCTGTATGTGACACAGAGGTTCCGAAGAAACGGTGTCTTATTTGACTGTATACTGCTCGGTCATATACGGTTGAAATGATGATAAAAACTTCTTTGACTTGAAATTCTCTCCATAGTTGAGTTGTTAAGTGTTTTGTTATATATCTGTTGTAGCCTTGTCTGTTGGTACCTTTTGACATTAATATGAAGTGGTTGATTCATGACAGCTCAATTATTAATATTGTACTGTGATTGGGTTTATAATTAAGCCCACTCCGAACCCCATAACAAAGCAGTTGGAAATCTATACTTTCCAGGCTAGAATAATATTCTACTTTTTCTTTGCAATATTGCGATGCAAGGTCCCGGGTTTGATTCCAGGGCCTTTCTGTGGAGAGGTGAAATGTTGTCTCCATACTTCCATGGGTTTCTCTAGGTAGTCTGGTTTCCTCCCACAGTTCAAAGATCTGTACATTTGGTTGATTGGTGATTCTAAATTGCAGATAGGTGTGGTTGTTTGTCTATATGCGGCCCTGCGATGGACTGGCAAATTGTCCAGGTCTTGTACCATCGTCTTTTCTCCCTATACGCGCTGGGATAGTCTCCAACAAACCCCAGTGACACTGAATGTTTCCGTTTGTTGCTCATTCGTATTTTGTTTTCATTATCTTCAGTCAAAGCTGAACCGGGCCACACGAACACCTAAGCTGCACGCAGGGTCAAAAACAATTTATGTCAGCCTCAATCACAACGTGAAATTATGACCTTCTATAAATAAAAGTCTCTTTTTCTGTGCTTTTATTCACCATTTTAACACACATCTAAAAACACATACTGTCTCTATGGAGACAAAAGCCCCTGGAAGCCTTATAGAGATGAAGGAATCATTTTAATATATGATCCTGTAAAAACTTGGATTTTTCTATTTTAATACATGATCCTGTTTTTATTTTTGATCCTCCTTACAGACATTCTTAAAAAGTTATTTTTAGGGCCGGTGCTGTGGTGTAGTCGGTAGAGGTGCCGGCATCCACATGTAATCCTGGTTTGATTCTAGCTCGCTGTCAGTCACCTACACCAATCCTCCTATTTGTTACAGTCTCATGCTAAATGTATTAGAACCCGCTTATTCCCTAATTCAGAGTCACCAGGGTCTGCTGAAGCCTATCGCAACGCACATAGACCCATGGAGACCTTAATTCTGGTACTTGGTGTCTGTGTGTATTCAGGTTTAGACCCCCACCCGCAGGCTGAATAAACCCGTACACACACACACACACACACACAAACACACACAAACTCACTAACCCACGTACAAACACTGTGCAAATGACAGTATCTGTGAAATTCACAGGAACAAACTGGCCCACCTTTGTATGCCAAACATCTGACAAAGACACAACAATGAAAAACATTCACATAACACAGACACAATGTTTGGAAAATAATTGCAGACTGGAAAAATGTCCTACATATGCCACCCTAAATTACAAAGCAAAAACATTACTCTAATAAAAGAGCTTTTATGTGTTAGCAAATTAGATTTTTATTTTCACACCAGATTTTCACAAGCAACCTGTAAACAAATCACTGAGCAGATTTCCATTATTAAAAAGATCCCAATAATTATAATTACCCAACATTAAATCACATAATGACTGTTATGTTGATTGCAGATGCTGTTGTAGAATGCAGATGTATATATGCAGGGTAATAAATAAAAATCAGTTTGGAAGCGATTGAGGCCAAAATAATACTTAATACTGTTGCAGGTGCCGTTTAGAGACCTTTTACTGGAACTGGCAGCCCACAAATGCTACAAAAAAAGGACATCCTCTTACACTTGCAATCAGGGAGAGTGACCCAGTTAAATCAGTTGGCTGCTGTGCGGACACTCTTTCTGCACCCCTCTCCAGATCTTTCAATGTAAAAGAAAGTCTAGACCTCATAAGCAGGACAACTTGAACAGTGCTGCTTGAAAGAGAGATGACCTGTATGAGACGTTGTTAAGTATGTGATTACAGGAACATGAACTGATTGCCAGTAGTCCTCATCCCTATTATTTAGCCAGGGCCGGGTCATTTCAGTGCAGTTTAGAAAGAATGTATCTAAGTTCACCTGAAAAAAAAACACTGCAACTGATGTTTCAATGCTCATTGGTTAAATACATGTTTGTCTACAGTACAGTGGAAATTGTTTCTTTGCATATCTGAGTTTAGAAAGATGGGGTCAGAGCACAGGGTCAGCTATGATACAGGCCATGACCCAGCAATGGCAGACTAGTGGCAGTGGGTCTTCCCGGGTCATCTAAAGGACTAAAGAACTTTTAACCACTTGAGCCACTATTCCTCCTTCCAACTTCTATCTATGAATAATAAATACACTATAGCACCTGAGCATCACCAACACATGTAATGCAACTTCTCTTTTATTCCAGATTTATTATTTATAAGATTTTTTTTTTTTTTTTTTAATATAAATTAAGGTTTGAATGTGAGGTATATCTTCATTCAGCTACAACAGTATTGGTGAGATCAGACACTAATGTCAGGTAAGGAGGTCTGGGGTTGGTCAGTCACCTTTTCAGTTCATCCCAAACGTATTTCAGTGATGGTAGGATCAGGGGACTTTGTATCGAACACTCGTGTTTTTTCACTATAATAATAACCCAACATGTGATAATGGAGGTCAGGAGTTATTGTCATGCTAGAATAGTATTGGAATCTCTTAGGTCCAGTGAAGGAATAATGTAATGCTACAACGTATAAAACCATCCTAGACTATATTTGAGGCCAGAGTTTGGTGAGGAGCCACATATGGATCTGATGGTCAGATGACCACAAACCTTTTGCAATATAGTATTTTAATGAAGAAAAACAAGTGGCTGCTTAGTCGTTAAGGTGTTGAACTAATACCAGAATGCCCAAGGTTCGATTCCTAGCACCACAAAGTCACTGCTGTGAGCAAGGGCCTTAAACCCAATTGCAAAGTTGTATAAAAGAGTTGAAACCAGACTCCTATAATAAATCAACTGCAATGGTATGCCATTGATGTGGATTTTAATTGATTTGCTTTTGTTTACAATTAAAACAATTACAAACCATTTTAACAATTAAAAACTATAATGATTTTACTTTAAGCAATAAACGATAAATATGCATGTAATAAAAATATATTCCCTAGGCTCCAGAAAGAAACCAGCAAATACTACACAGTAAATTAATTGCCTTCTTGATGAATAAATTTGCGGAAGGTCCTGGGTTCAAATCCCAGGTTGGGATCGTTCTGTACAGAGTTTGCATGTTCTCCCCGTGCTCCGGGTAATCCGGTTTCCTCCCACAGTCGAAAAACATGCAGATTAGGTTGAATGGTGATTGTAAATTGTCCATAGGAGTGAATGTGTGTGTGAATGGTTGTTTGTCCATGTGTTGCCCTGAGATGCACTGGAGTTCAGGGTGTACCCCCGCCTCTCGCCCTGTGTGTGCTGGGATAGGCACCATCAGACCCCTGTGACGCCGAATTCGGGAAAAAGCGGGTAAGAAGATGAATGAATTAATCATGCACACCTACATGCCAAGCCATAAATAAAACTGTAGGGTTTGTGTAGAAGAGCTTTCTTTGCCAGCAAAGTAAAAAAATAACTTTCCTCCAAATTTTATAAAGCTGGCTTTAGCTACAAGGTGTTTAAACAGCAACCTAAAAAGGATGAAGTCTAGACAGCAGCTTACCCAGAAAAGACCCACGACTCACACAAACAGCATTTTTAAGGTCAGAAAATAATTTCATTTATTGTAACACCACCAAGAGAGATCGAATGTTTATCTTCTTCTAGAAGCAAGAAACACAGCTTATCTGTCCATCTGCCTAAAATAATAAATATGAAATGAACTCTAGTTACACTTTTGATACCTAGGAGAAAACCTGCACCCACAGCTCAAGCATTAATGTTCAACAAAAGAATCTCTTCATAGAAATATTACAAGTCGATTTCCTCATTAACAAACGATGGACGTGGTCAATGAGGAGGTGTGAAACTGGCTGGTTGACCATCCAGCGACAAAATCTCACCAAGGATGACACTTCAACTTCTTATTTAGGCATGGCAGGAACAAATGTACAACACTACAGTTCTCTGGAACAGCCGGATCTCAGGCAAACAGAATGCTTCACAAGTTTTTATACACAGTTTACATTTGGTAGACGCTCTTATCCAGAGCCACTTACAGTTCATCTTTTTTGTACAGCTGAGCAATTATTGGTTAAGGGCCTTGCTCAAGGGCTGAAAATGGTTGCTTGGTGGAGGTGGGAATCGAATCCTGGTCTTTCTGGTGTCAGTCCAACACCTTATCCACTAAACCACCACTTCCCACTTTATTATAATCTATAACGTCAGAATATCAATTTAAAATGACAAGAAGAATAAAAGCGGTCATTAAAATAAGTTATACAAGAGGATGAATGAATAAATGATTTGAAAACCTACAACATGGCAGTTTTTAATGTGGTTACATTAAAATAAATTCTGCTAAATGTTGTATTGAAATAGAAAATCATATTATTTATTTATTTTTTTATTAAGCTGATAAAGGAGGATTGAAAAAATAAAAATCACAGCAATGCAATGTTGTATGTGAGGTCGGGTTCACTATTCTTGCCATGGAGTTTTTATTTTATTGTAATTATTAAACATTTCCTACATACACCTGTACATACATAAAATAGTCATATATAACAATATCATTTATATTCACCTTTTATTTTATTCATCTCTTATTCCACAGTTAGATATTTTTATTTTATATTCATTCATTAAATCAACCAGTTTATTCGCTAATTGTTGATCACAGGGGTCTGCCGGAGCCTATCCCAGCGCATAAAAGGCAAAAGGTAGGGGTACACTCTGGATAGGTCGGCAGTCCATCGCAGGGTCACACATGGGCAAACATGCAATTTCTACAGTGAAAGACCCCTTACATGGGAATCGAACCAAGCACATGTGAGGCGATTATGCTATTAACTACACTGCCGCACATTCTTATATATTTAATAGATTTTATTTTACTTTTATGTTTACAGGCATAGTAATCAACTCACTGTATGTTTTACTATCTATAAAGACATTAAATTAGAAATTGAATTAAATTGTCTTAAATTACAAAATTGTGTGCCAGTTACAGTGCCGGTTCATTCATCTTCTTGTCCGCTTATTCCCTAATTCAGGGTCACGGGGGTCTTCTGCCGCCTATCCCAGTGCACATAGGGCGAGAGGCGGGGGTACACCCTGGACGGGTTGACAGTGCTTCAATAAAGATTATTCTTTCATGTCTCCAGTTTATGTATTGACTCACCTTAGCATAATTGGTGGTTTTGATAAACCACTGCTTAAGCAGCTTCTGCTCTACAAAAGCACCAGACCGCCACGAGCAGCCGTTTTCATCCACCTGCTCATCAGCCAAGACTGTCTGATCCACCGGGTCCCAGTTCACCAGCGCCTAAAGAGACACACGCTTTGGTATTAATTATTTTTCAACGCTTCATGAGCAAAAATCTGTGAGCAAACTAAAGACACTCTAAATGTCTGGCAGTGCATTGATGTCTTGGAGGATTTAAGTCATGTTGCCAAGCAGGAGATCACAGCTTTCACACTTCCTCTGGGAGAAAAGATCGTAATTCCTGGCTCTATGTGATGAGACGAAGGACGACAAAGCCTACATAACTTGACTAATGTAGCCACATTGGACCAGACATACACACTGGTCTGTGTGATCGTCACACCACAGCCAGAAACAATCATAGGAAATCATGCTTCATGAGCAAACAGTTTTCAGACAATAGTCCCTTATGATTTAGTGAGTAGTCTAATGTTGCCAACAAATTCTTTCTGAGAAACTCACTATGTTTCAGAGGATAGAAACTCACGTTTATCACTCTTTTATCAAAATATGTTTTTCACACACAATCTCGACAATATACACACAGATTCAATACCTGTTCACTAACAAATACATTTCTACTTAAAATGTTATTTGAGTTTGGTCATATGCAGAGGTGGGACATGCAGTATATTGGTAGGAGAATGTTGAGGATGGAGGTGCGGAGGAAAAGAGGCGGGCAGGAGGAAAAGAGGAGGTTTATGGAAGCGGTGAGAGAAGACATGCAGGTAGTTGGGATGAAAGAGGCAGAGTTAGAGGACAGGGTAGTGTGGAGAAGAGTAATCTGCTGTGGCGAGCCCTAACGGGAACAGCCGAAAGGAGGAGAAGAAGGAGGAGAATTATTTTAAGAACACTTGTATAAAAGCTCCTTTACAAAGCTTTTAAATAAAGTTGCAAACACTGCCAAAAAGTTTTAATGAAAGAATTGCAAAAATATGTTTTAAAAAAAATATCCTTAAATATGGATAGGGATGGGCAGTATCTCTTACTTCTTCATGTGTATGCTTTAAAGTGAAAAACATTGCTAGGCTGATATTACATTAGGACAAACTGTTATCATATTTTACCTCTTTTTGATAAGCCAGTCCTGCTTCATGAAGCTTCACAAACAAGTACTGCGTCCACTTGTAATAGTCAGGTAGGCAAGTAGTTACTTCCTGTCAAGAGATTAGATTTAAATATTGATTTCCGTCCCTCTGTAATCACATTTACTTATAAACAAAAGATATGTAAAGAATAATTTATGTCAAATGGAAAAAATTACTTCTTTTCCCCTCTGACTGACAAAGATAGGATTACATTTTAGGGAAGTGTTGGCTTAGTGGTTAATACTGATACCAGATAGACCAGGGTTCTATTCCCAGCACCACCAAGCCACCACCATGGGTCTCTGAGCAAGGCCCAATTGCACAGCTGTATTAAGGATCAATCTGCCAAATTCTGTAAAAGTAAATATCCATAAACTAAAGGTTCATGGAGACCAAACCAGCATCTCCATCCTTGTATCTTGACTCCACCGTTGTAACACAGTGAACAATATACTCTGTAGTATTACCTTTTTCCTTCATTGGAACATAAATACCTACACACCAATTTAGCATGACAATATTTCTGAGCACAAAGCTCTCAGGAACCATGAAGACATGATGTGTTACAGCAGGGTTGACCCCTGACCTATACACCCATTAAACATTTTTGGGATAACTGGATTTCCAACTGTACACCAGACCACCTAATCCGTTCTTTGGTGGACTGATCAAATTCCCACACTTCAAATTGTAGTGTTTAATGGCTTTTTAATAGAGGTTTAATTGGCAGTGGAATTAAATATGAAAAACGATGTTCAGTAAACATACATGAATGTAGCTGACATGTGTTTAAAAACGTTGCCTAGACAGACTCCATGTGCATATTTACAAAGAAAAAAGATTAGCGTTAATTCAAATGACAGTAAATCTATTCAATTGCACAAGGCACAATTAGCAATCATAAATAATGCCAAATTCATTCATTCATTCATTCATTCATTCATTCATTCAATTCAATCATGGTCTAACCTGCTTGTTCACTAATTCGGTATCACAGAATTTGCTAGAGCCTATCCCAGTGCACAAAGAGGTGGAGGCAGGGGTACACCCCGGACAGGTGTGTACAAACAACCACACACTCACTCCTATGGGCAATTTAGAAATCATCAATCAACCTAATGGACTGTGGGAGGAAACCCGGAATCCCGGGAAGAACTTACAAACTCTACACAGAACGACCTCTTGCCCGTGAATCGAACCTGGTACCTTTTTGATTGATCTGTATTAACATTGTTCCTTTCCCTATTGAAGTAGTTAACGATCAGGGTTCATCTCCCAGCAACATCAAGTTGCCACTGTTTGACCCCTTTATCACTAATTTTATAAAAGAGATAAATGCAAGTTGCTCCGCAGAAGGACATGTGCCAAATGCTGAAACATTTACGTAGTCAAAGGAAATAAACAACCAACATACTTAGTATTGCACTTCATTCATTCGTTTTCTTACCTGTTTATTCCCCAAGTCAGGGTCAAAAGGGTTTTCTGGAGACTATTCCAGCGTACATAGAGCAAGGGCCAGATATGGACAAAATCACACGCACGCACGCACGCACGCACGCACCCCTATGGGCAATTTAGAATAAAAAAATCAACCTACCGGAAAACCCCGAGGTAACCCACGCAAGTGCAGGGAGAACATGCAAACTCTGCACAGAAAGATCCCTGGCCCGGGAATCGAACCCAGGACCTTGCGATACCACTGCTAATATTGCGCTTATATCAAAAGTTCTGTCTTTAAAGTAACTGGGGTAATTTGTGCATGTAAAAGTCCGTCTTTATAAATGATTTTTTATTTACTGAAATAGATTTTATATTTCAGCTGCATGTACAGTGTGAAGCGAGATGTCAGCTTTGGATGAACGAAGTATTGTTTTGGTTAGTGCTGGAAATACCGGCTGTCTGCTCACATGGTAACCAGTCACTTTCAAAACTGTGTCACCGCCTCACAAAGCAAAATGGTGACAAACTTAGAGCATCAGAATCAATAGTTCTAATGATGAAATGATGCAAGGTTAGCAGACTGTACAGAAAACACATCACCCAGGGAAAGGAAGGGAAGAGGAAAGGGACAGAATGAAAGAAAGACACAGACATAGCAAAGGAAAACACGTACAGACGCACAGACAGGCGCGCACACACAGACACAGGCGCGCACACACAGACACAGGCGCACAGACACAGACACAGGCACGCACAGACACAGGCACGCACAGACACAGGCACGCACAGACACAGGCACGCACAGACACAGGCACGCACAGACACAGGC
>JAOTRA010098366.1:0-11352 GCA_026260255.1 Pseudolaguvia tuberculata
ACACACACACACACACACACACACACACACACACACACACACACACACACACACACACACACACACACACACCCTAGGGACTTTGTGTGTATTTTTGTCAGCATTGGTCCTTGTTTGCAAAGCATTTTCTCTTTGTTCGCATCGGTACACTCGCCCACACAGGCCAGGTGCAGAGTGTCAATGTGGATAGAGTTCATCTGTTTTAAATGATGACTCCAAATACACATTTATTGCAAAACATAAAATACTGTAGTTTGTGAGCAGTAGACTTATTCATGCCAGTTGGTGAGTCACAATAACAAATGTTTTGGTCAGAGAAACATAGCATACTGGTGAGTCCTGCAAATTCGACACTAATAAATGTGCTTTTTTAAAATGTGGTCAGCTTTACTGTTTTTTGGTCCCTAATCTCAGTTTTTATTTATCGTATATTAATCGTAACAGCTGCAACTGCATAGAGTGTCTAGATGGTAGGGAAAATCTGAAATCTTTTGATTTATTTGGAAATATTTGGATTCAACCTTAGTGTAATAACACTCACCACAATTGCATTTTTCTGATCATCTTTTGCGGTGGATTAGCATATAGATGGATTCTGATTTGCTGGTGTTTAGGAATTATCTGTAAACAGGATGTGAACGAAAAACAACTCCAGTCAAATCAGGACTTGTTAATCAGGAGATAACAAATAAATTTTGTTTATCTGAAAACTATCAATACAATCTAATGAGCTAATTTTATCCAAACACTTTTAGGTGGTGCTTAGGTCCTTCTTTACTCCTGCTTGCCACATAATGAAATATTAGCTGGCAGGATAGCAATTAATTAGTAACTAGCTCTTGTAGGGAGCCTCCAAAAAAATCAGGGAAGTTAAAGAAAATAATACATCTGATCTTTTTTATTGATTTTTGTTTGAGGTGTTAGTTGTTAGCTGTACACAATGCAAGCAATGCAAGTTTACTTTAACTGCCTTGTTTATCATTTATCTGATATACTGAAGGCGGCGCGGTGGCATAGTGGATAGCACAGTCGCCTCACAACAAGAAAGTCCCAGGTTCGAATCCTGGGTGGGGATCTTTCTGTTTGCATGTTCTCCCGGTGCTTGCATTGGTTTCCTCCCACAGTCCAAAAACATGCAGATTAGGTTGATTGGTGATTCTAAATTGTGCATAGGAGTGAATGTGTGTGTGAATGGTTGTTTGTCTATGTGTTGCCCTAAGATGGACTGGCGACCCATCCAGGGTGTACCCTTGCCTCTCGCCCTATGTGTGCTGGGATAGGTGCAGCAGACCCCCGTGACCCCGGATTTGGGAATAAGTGGATAAGAAGATGAATGAATGAATGATGAATGATATACATCTGATCAATCATACTGAACTGCATGCAGCATGTCTAAATTTTATTGTGTATTTTAAAATGATGTGTAAAATGCTGTGTCCGGATATTAATCAACGCACTGGTTGGTTACATAGTTACAGCTGAGTTAAATGTTGCCTGTTCAGCCTTCTCAATTGCTTTTGTGAAAAATAAAATTTGCTATAAAAGGTCACCATACATCACTAAAATTTTCATGCCAAACGTTGCTTTCTGTGATAAACAGATGGGAATTGACAATGAATTCACAAGTTGAAGAAGACACATTCAGCCTTAGTTACAACCCGAATTTCAGTCAATTCCATTCATTCATTCATTCATTCATTCATTCATTCATCTTTTTACCTGCTTTTTCCCTAATTCAGGGACACGGGGGTCTTCTGGTGCCTATCCCAGCGCACATAGGGCGAGAGGCAGGGGTACAGCCTGGACAGGTCGCCAGTCAATCACAGGGCAACACATAAACAACCATTCACACACACATTCACTCCTATTAACAATTTAGAATCACAAATCAACCTAATCTGCATGTTTATGAACTGTGGTAGGAAACCGGAATACCCAGAGGAAACCCATGCAAGCGCGGGGAAAACATGCAAACTCCTTCTTGTTGTGAGGCAACCGTGCTATATACTACGCCACCGTGCCACCCCAGTCAATCCCAATCAAAACATTTTTTAATTCATACAATATAAGACTTAAATGACATGATCCAACATTTTATTAATAATATTATAAATAACAAATGATTGAACAAATAATAAATTCACTTATTTTAAATTTGATGCATGCTACAGGTCAAAATAAAGGACACGGTGTGTTTTATATCGTGTAGCATCTACTCTTCTTTTTCAAACAGTTTAATGCCGTCTGAACAGCAAGGATGTGTTTTTGATGTTGAAATTTGGACCCATTTTTTCTTATGCAGGTTTCCAGCTTTCCCAGTTTCCACTTTAATTCCACTTTCCACTCTATATGTTAAAGATCTGGACTGCACACAGATTAATTTACTCTTCATCTAATTCACTCAGATTTAACTGACTCTTCTAATCAGAAGTCATGCTGTTGTAATAGCTGCAGGTTTTGCATCGTCCTGCTGAAGTAAACAAAGTCTTACCTAAATTAGACGTCATCTGGACGATTAAAGAAAATTTCTTCCACAGGACACAGTGGTACCTCTGGTCCTTGTGGCTTCCTATTTGTATGATAGAGCTTTAGTTGGTATGGTTATAGGGTAGATTGTGTTTACTGATGGTTCTCTCTTGAGGTTTTCCTGGGCCCCTTTAGGAATTTCAATCAGAGACCATGAGCATGCATTCCCAAAATGTATTTCATTTTCAGCTCTTTGTTGCCAAAAAAAGCAAGTAAGAAAGTAAACGTTACAGAAAGTGAATTGGAGGTACTATACTATTGGAGGTAGAAACGCTTTTTAAAAAAACAAAAAGCAAACAACTGCTGATGGTACAGGAGTTAATAAAGTTACACTCTTTGAGCAGAGAGTTCAAGTCCTCTATTGTGGGCCATACTTTACTCTCTAGAAAAATATCCTCTGCTGTGGGAAACTCGGATTCACTAAATCACTGCCCCAAACGTAATTCCTTTCTAATTTATTCATGCATTCATTCATTCATTCATTCATAATTTATGATTATAATTTAAGATTTTATTTGCGTAACTTTGGTAAACACAGCTTATTAATTTGCATTTAACTTTCAAACAGATGAAGATCAAAAGTAGATTTTAAGCTATGTATCTACCACTACTGTATTTATAAAAATGTTTGAACCCATTAATAAGACACAAACTAAAATGAAGTGAAATTAAACACACAAAAAGAACACAACAGTTAAATAAAAGATCAACACATTTATTTAATGCTGTAACGATTGGTGTTCCTGATGTTTGCCACTGGAGGGTGGACTGTTTCCTGTTCTGTGTCATAGGGTGAGGGCGCGCTATTTCAGTTAGGATGTTGCTAGAGCAGATTGCGAAGCATTGTTTCTTTTGGAATTTGTGATTTTGGATCTTTGATTTGCCAAACAATTTTGGATTAACAGTGGAACCTCGCTATTCATATACAGATGGTTTGAATGGCAGTTTGTAGTCATGGCGACTCATTTTTTCACATAAGATATAATGTAAATTGGATTAATTAGTTCCGAAAGAGTTCTTTTTTCAATTTAATTGTCATTCTCATTGCTTTCCTTTGGATGTACTATTTTTAATAAAAATAAGAATAATAACAATAAAATAGCACAGAGTTTCACAGAGCTTGCGTGGATGATGTGTAGTGTGTGGAAAGAGTGACGAGACAGAGGTGAAGCGATTTCGTGGCTCGACCAGTAATAAAGTGACACTGACCAAATTTCGTCCAACAAATAAAGAGTTGAATTTTACTTGAACTGGAGGAATAAAGATTTGTACAAGTAGAGAGGTGGACGAATGGTGAGGTTTCACTGTATTAATAAACTGCTTGCCTATCTCAACACTGTCTACTCTATTCTTGGATCCGGCCAACACTGCCTCACACATCAGGGAATCCAGCAGAGATCCGTTTGTTGACCTGATGACAAACTGCACTTTCATGTGAAGCAACTGGGTGCCTTTTAACAGGGACTGAATGCACTTTCCGCACCTGTTGCCGTCCCAAAACCGGCTTTTCACGCTGCCACCCCTACCTCTTTTAAAAATTTGACTGGGATCCGGAAAAATGCCGGGGATTCATCCAGCAATGCCAAACGCTATTTGCTATTCAGCCTTTGGGAGTCCCGAACAAAAGTAAGAAATGCGTTTGCTTGCTATCTCTTCTTTAGACTGGGCTGAAGCTGTGTGGGAGTAGATGAGAACTTTCGAACCTCAAGTGAACATTTAATTAAACAACTGAAGGAGGTATTTGAACACCCGACAGGGGGTTTAGATGTGCCCCAACCTTGTCGGCAACAAGGTTCACAATCTGCCACTAACTCCACAATTGCATGCAGAGTGGCATGAGCGATATAGTTCTGGAAGTGTTCCTGCAGTTTATCACGATTTGGCGGCACGATTTGGCAGAAGTTTTTAGTAAAGAGAGGGCTTCTGACCGCCTCACCATGATATTGACTAAAGCATACAACTTCTTGCTAACGCTGTTCCCCGTAAAAGTCGTATCTGTCCTTTATCTCGACCTGAAATGGAGGCTTTAGATAAATACATCGACGAGACACTCAGTCATTGGCATATTCGACCTTCTATCTCTCCAGGGTGTTTTTCTTTTTTGAGAAGAATGATGGGAGTTTGCATCCACGTATTGACTAAATGGGATTGAATGATTTGACTGTAAAATATCGCTATCCCCTGCCGTTAGCACATGCAGCCCTTGATGTGCACATTTTTTCCATGTTGAATCTACGTAGTGCTTATAATTTGGTTTAGAATTTGTAGTGGGGATGAGTAAAAGACCCCACTAACTGTTACAATAAATATTTAGTTATGCCTTATGGTCTCTATAATGCCCCAGCAGTTTTCTATGGTTTGCACATTTTTATAGACCTTTTTCTACTCGAAATTACAGTGAAACCGCAGCACCTCTAACTTCTCTTTTAAATTGATAACCACTTAAGTTAACCGGGACAGAGTCTGCTACTAAAGATTTTGAATCCTTAAAATATAAGTTTACTGTGGCGCCCACGTAAGCACATCCTGATCCTTCTTCTGTGCCAGTTTTGGTAGAGGTGGATGCGTCTGACTGTGGAATTAGAGCTGTATTATCCCAGAAGCTTGGATATAAAGGAAGCTTAGTAGAGTGGCGGAACTGGTTACAGGGTAGCGCTCATCCGTTCACCGTGCTCACTTATCATCGCAACCTGGAATATGTTAAGGAAGCGCAAAGGCTGAATGCGCAAAAAGCACGCTGAGCATTGTTTTTCATCAGATTCATGGTAACTTAGGCTCAAAGAAGGGTTAAGACAGATGCCCTTTCCCACGACACTCTGGGCAAGAACATTCCGAACACTGACATTGTGGTGGATTCAGTATTGTGGGATCTGGCAGAAGAGATTCACAGACGAGGACTCCACATCAAGGGGCTAACCACAGGGGACCATCCGCAGTCTAAAGGACTAGCTGAGCACTTGAACCAGGAACTGGGTGAATATCTCAGATCGTACTGTCCACATAAGCAGCATCGGTGGACCCTGTGGACCACTACAAGCCGAGTGCAGGAGGTGCTCGATTCTTGGGGGTTTGGAATATCTGGGTGACTAGGAAGGCTACAGCCCTGAGGAGCGGTGCTGGGTGAAAGCAAAGATACAAACTGGATCCTTCGCTAATGCTAGTCTCCCACAGTCGTCCAGAGTGTCCAGCACCACGCTTCAGGGGTAGCCATAGGAGGACAGTAGGGGAGGTATTCTAATGGTTGTTTTTCCTGATAATCGACACAGGATGGCGCCCTTGTCTGAGTTTTGACTGTCTGTTTTCTGATCTGGGCCATAGGGCGAGGGGCGCACTATTTAAGTTAGCATGTTGTAAAGTATTGTTTGCTGTAAGCCTTTACTTAGCGTTTTTATCTCTTAATCTTTGTAATTTTGGATTTTGACTGGTTTGACTTTGTATTTGTTTTTTGGATTTATTAATAAACTGTTTGTCTATCTCAACACTGTCTACTACACTAATGTATCTGGTCAGCACTGCCTCATCACAAATGTGCATTTATCCATTCACATATGTGATGTCTTCTTCAGATGCACCTTTATATATTTACAAATGTGTGTGCAGTCGACTAGTGAATTACATTAGATAAACCGAATATCGCTGCTAATTGCGCTTCAATGACTAACCTAAGAACTGCATTGCACGAGAACCTTATATACCTGGTATATGTGGTAGAATACTTTCTAATCTAATGTGTGCAAGTTTACTTTATTACCCTTAAAAGCTGCCAACGGACAAAAACACAAACAATGTAGTATGGCAGAAAGTTTTGAGTGTATGCAGCATTGATATATGAAGCACCTGATTTTTTCAAATCTTTAATATCTTGTTAGCTACTTATTTCATGGATGTTACTACTGGAAAGTAAGCCTGAATTATCTATTATTTCTTTATCACTGGGAGATCTTAGCACTATTTTTCAATTTTTCTCTTGAAGTAAACTCACTTATTTCTGATACACCTAAATATTCACTGTAAAACTCACAAACCTGTCCAATAGAATAGTTTAGGAAACATACAAATTATGTCAAGTAAAACCGGCAAAATAAAATATAATAAAGATATTAAACTCTCATGAGATTTTTTGTTTGTTTGTTTTAAAGCTGTTTTAAGCTTACCACTTGAGTTATAAGTGAAATCTGTTTGCAGAAAATAATTATTTGTTTTACAAAACATGCAGGATTTACCTTCATCTGTGGGCACATAGATGTTAAGGTACAGACAGTCCTCACTCTGGTCCTGCACATAGCTAGCCACTGTGTCTAGATTAGCTGTAAACCAGACAGGCAACATATCATTCAGCAGAAATCTGTCCTCCAGGAACTGAGGGCAAACAGGGGCAAACTGGGTGGCATTTTTGATGCCAGACCAGGAATTGGGTGGTTCAGGGGCCTGGAACCGTCTTTCCCCAGTAGGAGGCATGGCATAAGGTACACCCAGATACTGCTCCACAGGGTGCAGGATCTCACTGGGTAATGCTGCCCTAAAACCACGGAGTTTCCCATAATTTGTTGTTACTGTGGTGTACTGTACTTGCTGACATGTAACTCCTATTACTCCCAAGGCCAGAATAAAAAACTGAAGAAGCATTCTCAGGTTTAGCCAAGACACACAAGCAGTCAGCCATACTGGATTCTTTCGAGTTGCCATTTTGCTGATTGTAAATTAACAAAAAATCCCAAAGGAAAAAAAACTGTCACTCCAGTTAGACTGTGGCAGGTTGACAGTGCTCGCCAATTGGGTTTCTGCCTTTGCTCCTACTCATGATGTGATGCCCGCTTAGAATCCTTTTGCCCTTGCCTGGACAGCAAGAGTGATCATGCAGTCATGTGCTTGGCTTTGTTCCAGGCAGAATGATCATCCTGTAGTTCAGAGAGTGAGAAAGAGAAAGAAAGAGAGAGAGAGAGAGAGAGAGAGAGAGAGAGAGAGAGAGAGAGAGAAAGAGGAAAGCTTCAGAGGAGGCACTTTGAAAGAATTAAATCTACTATTGTAATTTCTCAAAGCCCTTGTTATTTTTTGGAAAATGTCCTTCATCATGAGTCCTTCATCATAGTTCATTATTATTCATCATTGTTCATTAATATTGATAGCAACTCCAGCAGGAGTGTGTATCTATTGGATAAACAGTAGGAGTTATGTCTATAATAGCTTTTATTGTTTTAAGAACAGTTTTTTTCCTTGAGCTTTTCAAACCTCTTAAACCGGTGCAATGTGTCAGAAAATCGAAAAGACTGAAATTAAAATGACACAAACCTCCCTTTAAATGGCAAAAATATAACAATGAT
Source organism: Pseudolaguvia tuberculata (assembly GCA_026260255.1). Lineage (NCBI taxonomy): Eukaryota > Metazoa > Chordata > Actinopteri > Siluriformes > Sisoridae > Pseudolaguvia > Pseudolaguvia tuberculata. The sequence goes on from JAOTRA010098366.1 coordinate 7,848, forward strand.
GTGCAGGACAACTATACAATCATATTAGTATATTGTACTGTTAATGAATCCACACTTTCAGACTGAAGACTTCAACAGAATGGTGGTCTAATAAAGCTGATGTGCTTCAAGAAGTGAGTCACCATTAGTGCCCATGGCTTCACCAAAATAATAATAAGCAAAATGCTATGTGAGCATTTTTCAGGTCTGTGCTCAAACTGGAGTAATAACCAATAATAAAAATCTAAGTAGGATTAGTTTTTGATAAATGATCACGTTAAAAGTTCTTTAAAGCATTTGAACCGTGCATTTTACAATCAGCACAGCACAGAATAGAGCTGACATTCAACACTCGCTTTTTAAAATAAATTATCAACTTTGATCACAATGTTTCTAAACATAACGAACTGTTTAAAAAAGCAAACTACTGCATATTCTAGCGCCCTGCCTTTAGATTTACAATGTATCTTGATAAAATTAAACAAACATCCCTGCATATTTATTAATCAACAAGTACTGCAACTCATAAGTCAACGTTTTGTCTACACACATCCAGACATTCTGACACCTTTGAATGTGAAAATGTCATTTTCCTCCAGTTTCTTTCACTCTGTAATGCATTTACAGGGGTTGAACGATGAAACTAAAATGCCTGGTTTTACGCCTGGTCATACTAAAGAAATTCTTTAGTATGGTGTAGGTTCTCCTTTTGCAGCCAATAAAGTATCAATTTTTCTCAGGAATGACACAATGGGAGATGGTCAACTTCACTTTTATGTTCAACAAACCACTTTGTCACCAGTCTTGCTGTGTGCATTGGTGCATTTTCATTCTTATGTTCGGCAGCATTGGGTGCACATGGTCCTCCAAAATGGTTGTCCTTGGCAGTGATGCATTCATCTAGCAGTATTGTGGCTAGGGAATGCCATGATTTTGGCAGACACCTTATCCAGAGCAATTTTTATTTCTCTCGTATATACAACTGAGCAATTGGCGGTTAAGGACATAGTTTGGAGTCAAACAGGATCTTCCAATTAGCACAAAATTTAATGCTACATCATATATGAACATTCTAGGCAATTGTTTGCTTTGTCCTCAGAGTCATTGTCATGTTGTAGCGTTGGAGTCTCTTAGTTCCATTCATTCATTCATTCATTCAATCATCTTCTAGCCTGTTTATTCCCTAACTCTGGGTCCCAGGGGCCTATCCAGGAAGGGGTGGCGTAGCGGCTAGTGTGTTGAACTGATACTAGAGCGACCGGGGTTTGAATCCCAGCATTACCAAACCACAACTGAGGCTCTTGAGCAAGGTCTTTAAGCCAAAATTGCTCAGTTGCACTTCAGAGATAGATGTAAGTCACTCTGGATAAGGGCATCTAGAAAGGCAGGTGTAGACCTGGCCAGGTCACCAGTCCATTGCAGGGCCATACATAGACAAACAATGCAATGCTACAATAAAAACATGCTAGACAACTGTGTACTTGTACTATATATGATATTTGTACCAATAATGGAACCACCTATAGATCTGATGGTCAATTGACCACAAACTTTTGGTAATACGCTAAGAGGTCAAACACTGCTTACTGGCATTTCTATAGTTGTATTGATTCTGCAGCGTTTTAATGTTAACAATGTTATTTAGGGAAAATTACAGATTGCTTATCTAAATGTTCCCACTGTCACAATTTACAGGGTGATCTGCCATTTATTTGTTAAGTGTTGAATTACATTTTTTTAGAATAGATTTTTTTAAAATCATTACAATAAATCATGTGTAATTAAAAACAACCTCTTCCCTGCAACCTGTCCAGGGTGTACCCCTGCCTCTTGCTCTATGTGTGCTGAGATAGGCTCCAGCAGACCCCCATGACCCAGAATTAGGGAATAACAATAGAATAATGAATGAAACAAATCTCTATATTTAGTATTATTATTATATTACAGGGGAAAGTGGTAGTTTGTGGGTTTAGACTGATGACCAGGAGATTGTGGTTTCAATTCTCAGCAACACTGTGTGGTCACTGCTTTGCAAGTCCCTTAATAAGCCATATGAATAAATTAGATAAATGTAAGTCACCTTGAATGAGAGTGTCTGAAAGTGCAAATGTAACATATTGGGAAGTGGTAGGTCGGTGGTTAAGGTATTAGAAGATCAGGGTTCATTTTCCAGCCTCACCAAGTTATTAATGCTAGACCCCTGAGCAAGGCCTTTAACTTACAATTGCTCAGCTGTATAAAAGAGATAAATGAAAATGGCTCTGGATAAGGACATTTGCCTAACGCCTCCAGTGATATTGTTACTGTCTTTACATTTACTGTTTATCTTTAACTGTCTGAAACATAGTGAGTGGTGGAACGCTAAAGACCTTCTGTGTTTACTGCATCAATAAGGTCCAACATTCATTAACATTCAAGCCCATAACTCTGTGAGTGCGTGTGTGTGTGTGTGTGTGTGTGTGTGTGTGTGTGTGTGTGTGTGTGTGTGTAGGCATGTTTTCATATCTAGATGAAAGCTTGCCAAATGTCCCCACAAGGTTATTTATGTTGCGGTTAAGGATAGTGTCCGGTGTAGTGTAATATTTAGCTAACCTTTAAAATATGTTAAATAAAAGGTCCTTACAAGGAAGTGTGTGTCTGTTCAGGTCACACAGAACGGTCAGTAACCTACCAAACCAAATTCAATCTTTGGAAATGATTGGTCAATGAATCAGAGCTGAATAAAGTCATTTGGCAGCGGGTAAAGCTCACATATATATGAATAAATTTAAAGAATAAATGTATGCTTTTCTCCGGAGGATCTTCTGGAAGCTGCTGAAATGCACCATGATGAAATGCAAAACTGTGCAAATGCATGTTATAATGATAGTTCTTAGTTCACCTCTTCTGTGATGCTGCTGATGCTGCTGCACTGTCCTGCATTGCACTTAATAAGTGCATTCTCCCTCCTCCACTACATGCATAAAGATAAATGCAGCAAGTGCACAACCCAGTAAATCAAATCCATGCGATTATTCCCAGCTGAGTAACTGCAAAGCGAAAACAACACAGATAATAAAAAAGCGCACACTGTATACACGAGAAGATTTACACCGCGTCCTACCTTGAGGTGATGGAGATGGTGGTGATAATGATTATGATGATGATGATGATGATGATGATGATGATGATGGGGACGAGTCAAAATACCCTCAGAAAGATCGTCTCAATCCGACATTGTGCGAGAACGCGCGCGCGCGACACTCACTACGAGCATGTCGGTCGTGTGCCTTTTCCTCTGACGCGGACGCGGAACAGAATGCGGCACGCGCAAAAAAAGGAGGGGGGCGCTACGTGCACGGCGCTCGCCAATTAAGAACAGAAGCCAGTGAGCGGGTGGCACAAAAGGCGCACCATGACATCAACGCAATTTATAGAATCTCACTAATTATCGTGGATTTTAATAAAGAATTACAAATGAAACTGCTCGTTCTCTCTCTCTCTCTCTCTCTCTCTCTCTCTCTCTCTCTCTCTCTCTCTCCCTCTC
>JAOTRA010098375.1:0-11351 GCA_026260255.1 Pseudolaguvia tuberculata
GTGTGTGTGTGTGTGTGTGTGTGTGTGTGTGTGTGTGTGTGTGTGTGTGTGTGTGTGCGTGTGTGTGTGTGTGTGTCTATTTCAACTATATAAACTACTGAAGGAATTCTTCACTGTTTAATTACAATAAATGTACTTAGTACTTAGAACGACACAATGGTGTAGTGGTTAGTCTCACAGGAAGAAGGTCCCGGGTTCAATTCCCAGGCAGAGTTCAGAGTTTGCATGTACTCCAGTTTTCTTACCCAGTCCGTAACCATAAACATTAGGTTCATTTGTAGTTCTATATTGATTATTCTAAATCATGTGTGTGTGTGTGTGTGTGTGTGTGTGTGTGTGTGTGTGTGTGTGTGTGTGTGTGTGTGTGTTATGTATAGACCCTGCAATCGAATGGCAACCAGTCCAGGGTGTACCTGTGTACATAGGTTTCAGCAGATTTTCATGACCACAAATTCTGTGGGGTAGAAGATGAATGATTGAATTCATGTAGGCTTATTATTTATTTTTAATAACCAAATTTATTCATTCATTCATCTTCTTACCCGCTTATTCCCTGATTTGGGGTCATGGGGTCTGCTGGTGCTTATCCCAGCGCACATAGGGCGAGAGGTGGGGGTACATCCTGGACGGGTCAGCAGTCCATGTCACGTGACCACATTTATACGAAATAAAATAATACTGGGCGGCGCGGTGGCATAGTGGATAGCATGGTCGCCTCACAACAAGAAAGTCCCGGGTTCAAATCCCGAGCCGGGATCTTTCTGAGCGGAGTTTGCATGTTCTTCCAGCGTGGGTTTGCGTGGGTTTCCTCCGGGTACACCGGTTTCCTCCCACAGTCCAAAAACATGCAGATGAGGTGGATGGGTGATAGTAAATTGTCCATAGGAGTGAATGTGTGTGTGAATGGTTGTTTGTCTATGTGTTGCCCTGTGATAGACTGGCGACCTGTTCAGGGTGTAACCCGGCCTCTCGCCCTATGTGTGCTGGGATAGGCGCAGCAGACCCCCGTGACCACGGATTCGGGACTAAGCGGGCAAGAAGGTGAATGAAAATAATACTGGCGTTTACTCAGCTTCCACTAACAAACCTACATTCTCTATACTCAATAGTGATATTGAAAAATACTTGAAATACATAGACAAAACATTCTAACTGAGAAGGTTTAGATGATATAAAAAATAAACATTTTAAATGTATATAAAATATGACAAAATAAAATAAATAATTTATTCTAGAATCAAAAATAAATTGTATTGTATTTCAGATTGATTCCCATTTTTGTTATCGGATGAAGCTCTAGTCCTCTAGTAAAACCTTCCAGTCCAATGTCGGGCTTGAATGTGAGATTCAGCTCCAACAGTATCAGTGACATCAGATACTAATGTCAGGTAAGAAGGTTTGGGGTCGGTCAGTTCATCCCAAAGGGGTTTGTATCAGAACTTTGTGTTAAACACTAGTGTATTTTTTTACTCTAGTAATAAGCCAGCATGTAATAATGGAGGTCAGGGGTTTGGTGCTCGGAGTTATTGTCATACTGGAACAGTGTTGGAGTCTCTTAGTTCCAGTGAAGGGATAATGTTATGCTATAACATACAACAAACATTCATTGGAGAGGAGCCAGATATGGATGTGATGGTCAGGTAAGCAGAATACGATTAACCATTTAATTCTGGGTCACAAAGGCGAGAAGCAGTGGTACACCAGTCCATCGCAGAGACACACACAGACACACACACACACACACACACACACACACACACACACACACACACACACCTATGTGCAAATTAGTATCATCAATTGACCTAATTTACATGTTATTGTACGCAAGCCCAAACAAACTCTACACAGAAAGATGCCTGACCCGGGAATCGAACCCATGCTAACCACCGCGATGCCCTTATCTAAACTTTTTTACTAAATAAATAATAAACAAGGGTGGCGCGGTGGCGTAGTGGATAGCACAGTCGCCTCACAACAAGAAAGTCCCGGGTTCGAATCCCGGGCCGGGATCTTTCTGTGTGGAGTTTGCATGTTTTCCCCTCGCTTGCGTGGGTTTCCTCCGGTTTCCTCGCACAGTCCAAAATGGATTGGTGATTGTAAATTGTCAATAGGAGTGAATGTGTGTGTGAATGGTTGTTTGTCTATGTGTAGCCCTGAGATGGACTGGTGACCCCCTGAGATGGACTGGTGACCCGCCCGGGTGTACCCCTCGCCCTATGTTTGCTGGGATATTATTACTCAAATTGAAGAATTTTAACCAAATAAAATAGATTAGGGGCGGTGCGGTGGCATAGTGGTTAGCACGGTTGCCTCACAACAAGAAGGTCCCGGGTTCGATTCTCGGGCCGGGGATCTTTCTGTGATGAGTTTCCTCCGGATATTCCAGTTTTCACCCACAGTCCATAAACATGCAGATTAGGTGGATTGGTGATTCTAAATTGTTCATAGGAGTGAATGTGTGTGTAAATGGTTGCTTGTCCACGGTGTACCCCTGCTTCTTGCCCTGTGTGCCCTCGGATGGTGGTATGCCACCAGCATACCCCCGTGACCCTGAACTAGGGAATAAGCGGATAAGACGATGACTGAAGGAATAAAATAGATTAGTAGAACGTATCTAGTACACTATTGGTGTATGCTTAATGGATAAAACTGAATGTAAGCCATCATTAAAAACAGATTTTAGTTATAACGCTTTGAACAATTCTCAGGGGATCATATTGTGGCCAACATTTCAGTGTGTCCAGCTTAAAGCCTTGTATCTCTGAGTAATTGGTTCATTCAAGGGTGTCCTTTCTCTATTTGATGATTCATTCATTCATTCACTCATATAGACATTTTAAAATCAACAATCAACATGATGTACATGTTTTTGAACTGTGGGAGGAAACTGGAGTACCTTGAGTAATACGGGAGGAGAACATAGAAACTCCACACAGAAAGAATCTTGCATACGAATCGAACCTGTGAGTTTCTTGCTGTGAATCAACAGTACTAACCACTAAGCCACTATGCAGGTTGATGATCTCTTCATAGCTCATCATCTCTTTGTCATGTTTGTCATTATGATTGAATGAGGATTCCCTACTTGAGGTCTGAGGACTGTCTGATGATGTCATGATGTTTATGAACAATGCATGGGATGATTGAGGATCTTTCATTTTCTCAGAAATCAGTTTCCATTCATTTTTCTTTCAGTTGTCACGTGTTCAGGCTCCTTCTATAGAATGATACGTCTCCATTCCAATAATTATAGTTTTTTTTTGCAAATACTAAATTTTAATTATGTTTTAATTTGAAGAAATATTAAAATAGTTCATTTACAGCAGCGCAGTAGCGTAGTGGTTAGCATGTCGCCTCACCACAAGAAGGTCCCGGGTTCAATTCTTTCTAAATGGAGTTTGCATGTTCTCTTGCGTAGGCTTCCTTCTGGTACTCTGGTTTCCTCCCACAGTCCAAAAACATGTACGTTAGGCAGATTGGTGAGTCTAAAAACCCAGCCATAATGTCTCTGCATCTCTGAAAGTCAAACACATGAGAAAACATGAATAAAACATGACACAATGTTATTCATAAAGGATTTAAAACATTGTTCTTTAGCATGTTCCTCTAGGTCACAGGAGTTACACTCAGTTCAAAGTCAAAGAAGATTTATTGTCATTTCAATCATATATGACAGATTAGAATAAAGTGAAATGAGACGTTTCTCTGGAACCACACCATGCTAAATACAGGAAGGAAGGAAGGAGGTGGTGCAGGGGGTGTACAGGAATATTGAATTCGGTCGCCGTCATCATGTATATCAGTTTGTGGTCAGTCCCCGAATCAATGGGCACCAATAAGAGTTTGGTGGGAATTATGAGTGCACAAGATATTGGAGTCGGCGTCCACGGCGACGGGACTTGAGGAGTCTCTGAATGGTATAAGCCTCTCCTCCTACTTCAATTGTCTGCAGAGCGGGAGGTGGCTGGGCAGGTAGACACAATGAGGAGGAGGGGTTGGTGACCTTGACAATGGTGAATAGTCCCACAAACCTGGAGAGGAGATCATGAGAGGTATAATATTCCTCATGAGAACACAACATTCCCCCAGACCTACAACCTGGGGGTGTCAGAGTGATGCTTGTCTGCTTGGCGCTTGTAGGCCTGAGAAGCTTTGAGGATTTGGTTGCGTGCTTTCCTCCAGGTCCTTTTGCTCCAGCTGACAAAGGTCTGCCCTGGGGCAACATTTACCTCCACCACCTAGGATAGAAACAGTGGGGGTTTGGTAGCCTAGGCATCCCACAAAGGGATGTGGCGGCGTTGGAAAAAGAGTTATGGAAGGAACTTGCTCTAAGAGTTGGGGTCTGTAGATGCCATGCACCTGAAGGTGGTCTCCAGCTTCTGGTAGGCGCACTCTGTCTGACCATTTGAGGGGGATGGTATCCTGAGGACAGGCTGGGGTTGGCCCCAATCAGCTTGCAGAAAGCCTTCAGAACTGAGAAGAGAACTGTGGCCCCTGTCAGAAACAATGTCAGAAGGGTAGCTGAGGGAGAGGTACAAAGTGGGCGGTCTTGGAGAAGTGGTTTACTGTGGTCATAATGCAACTGAAACTGTTGGACACCGGCAGACCAGTTACAAAGTCCAAGACAATGTGGGACCATGAACAGCGAAGAAATGGGAGGGGTCTGAGGAGGCCCTCCTGAGGACGGTTAGTGGGCTTGATGAGTGCGCAGACGTCACATGCAGCAACCTATTTAAGGGTGTCTTTCTCTATTTCTGCCTACCAGCACAACATAGTGATTGCGCAATCCGCGGCACAGTCCACTTCTTAATACTTGAACGGAAAATGTGAAAATTAGGCAATTTTGAAAAAAGTTCCAAAATTTGTAAAGTTTAATGAAAAAGAACTTGAACACTGAAAAAATAGAACTATTTAATTTACTTTTAATTTTATATTTCTATGATGACAGGCGAGCATGTGCTTCCCGTGCCTCCCCTGACTGCACGTCACTGTTAGGCGAATAGGTGAGTAGCCATTAGGGTTACACAAACCAGTGAATCCTTACCACGGATAAATGGGAGAGTTGAGTTAGGAAAGGCATCCAGCATAAATTCGAGCCAAGTCGAATGTGCGGATCATGGGGGTGATCTTACATAGAAGGAGTTAGTTTTCTCTCATTTTGCAGAATTCTTTCCTTCACTGTGGCATTCTCAGCTCTCTGATTTGTGGTATTTGGATCTGCCAAAAAACATTACGTTCTCTTGCATCTCTGAAAGTCAAACACATGAGAAACCATGAATAAAACATGACACAAAGTTTTTCCAGGAGGGTTCACATAGGATTTAAAACATTGTTCTTTAGCATGTTCCTCTAGGTCACAGGGGTTAAACTCAGTTCAAAGTCAAAGAAGATTTATTGTCATTTCAACCATATATGACAGATTAGAATAAAGGGAAATGAGACGTTTCTCTGGAACCACACCGTGCTACATACAGGAAGGAAGGAGGTGGTGCAGAGGGTGTACAACGTACATATGTCAACGTGCATATCAGTTTGTGGTCAGTGCCCGAATCAATGGGCACGGAATTATGAGTGACAAACACATCCAGGCAGAATCGGATCATGGAGGGAGTCTTAGAGTTGCTGTCTTTTACTGGACAGTCCTGACAGAGATGACCAGCCTTACCACAATAGAAGCAGGGCCCCTACCTACGGCGATGGAGACGCTCCTCAGCTAAGATCTGTGTATGGTCCACCTGCATAGGTTTGGGAGAGTTGACGCTGCTCTCAGTGAGACAGTGGCTCCTATGACTGTCAATCTTGCCAGCTAGGTCCATGGTCTCCTGTAGCTGTTCAGGAAGTTCTTGTGAGCACAACTGATCTTGATTTAATCATCATTCAATCCATTAATGAAAGCCTCACACAGAACAGGCTTATTCCACCCACATGATGCAGACAGGGTGCGGAACACGATAGCAAGGCTGTGACCCACTTGTCAGTAAGAAGAGTGATTAAATAAGCCACCTTCGACAGTTCGGTGGGGAAGGCAGACATTTGAAGCTCCATGACACAAAAATACAATAGGAAGAGCTACCAAAAAACAAGAAAAGAGAGGAAGGGAGGAAGGGAGCAAAAAATAAATGCGAAGCAGAGCGACAAAATCAGGAAGCCAGAAAACAGACAAGAGGTTGAAAGCAAAAACACGATAGAAGGAAAAAGACCAAAACGAGAAGCAAGAATTAACGAGAGAAAACGCAAGACTATCGAGAACGGCGAGTAACTCAATAATGGAGTGAAGAGAAGGCGAAATGCAACCACTATAATCATTCATCTTCTTACCTGCTTATTCCTGAATTCGAGGTCACTTGGGTCTGCTGTGCCTATCCCAGCTCACGTAGGCGGGGGTACACCCTGGACGGGTCGCCAGTCCATCTCAGGGCAACACATAGACAAACCACCATTCACACAACCATTCACTCCTATGGACCATTTACAATCACCCATCCACCTCATCTACATGTTTTTGGACTGTGGGAGGAAACCGGAGCTCCCGGAGGAAACCCACGGGGAGAGCATGCAAACTCTGCACAGAAAGATCCCGAGCCGGGATTTAAACCTGGGACCTTCTTTGTTGTGAGGCGACTGTGCTATCCACTACCCGACCGCAGACATTATTCTTCTTAATGCTAAAATCATTCTCCCTTTCAAACCACTCCATATTTACAGAGAAAACAGTTCAAAGAGTGCAAAGTACACATAGGAAATCAAAGATCCTAAAGAGAACCCATCTGATGAGCAGAACACTAGTGTTGGTGGTTGTGAGACTTTGTGATCGTCTATCGCTATAATCATAACCACAATCAGATTTCACTCCACTTTTGCAATCCATTTGTCATTATTTTTGGCTACTAAAATAGAAACATGACCTCCTTATTCGTCAGACGTGACTCAGAACAATCGATTGTCCGGCTGTGATGCTGGTTCTTACTTTTGATTAGTGTTTTAACAACACAGGAACTAAACATTAATAAAGCTTTATTAATTAGAAATGTAACTTCCTGTTCTAGTTCTTATTCTCTCTATGAATGACTTGCTCATGGCTTACATACAATTTATGAATTATTTCATTTTTCTTTTCTTTAAAAGAGGAAATAAATCATAGTAGAGTCCCAAAAAAAGAAAAATCCCAAATGGTCACTTTTTCCACATGGTTTTCCAAATCTTTCTGTCTTTGAAGTGAATCTGTTTTATATTAAAAAACATAAAGCGAACCTTTCAATTATTATCTTAATTGTACATTATCAGCAAATGCAATTGGCCTAATCCTGTGAATGCCAGAGACATTGTTTTAAAGTGTCATTTGTACCGTATTTAATAATAAAGGTTGCCTTTTAAACTAAAATCCCACTTTGTTATTAAGCGGGAATATAAACCAAATTCCATAAAAGTTTAGATGTTTTTAAAATTGATAGAAGATGGATGAACGAATGCGGCGGGGTGGCGTAGGGGTTAGCATGGTTGCCTCACAACAAGAAAGTTCCATTCCCAGATAAGGGATCTTTCTGTGCAGAGTTTGCATGTTCTCCCCGCGCTTGTGTGGGTTTCCTCTGGGTACTCTGGTTTCCTCCCACAGTTCAAAAACATGCAGATGAGGTGGATTGGTGATTGTAAATTGTCCATAAGAGTGAATGTGTGTGTGTGAATGGTTGTTTGTCTATGTGTTGCCCTGTGATGGACTGGCGACCCGTCCATGGTGTACCCTCACCTCTCGACCCTATGTGAGCTGGGATAGGCACCAGCAGACCCTCGTGACCCCAAATTACGGAATAAGTGGGTAAGAAAATGAATGAATGAATGAACGAAAAAATTGACTGTAACCGAAAAAAAATTTAAGAGAAATCAGCAACCCTTCAATTCTTTGGGTCCCTAAAAGATGAATGAATGAACACAAAGTCTGTAACATGAAGATGGGCAGACGCTCTCCAATCTTTGAGTTGAGTTGAGAAAAGATCACGGAATATTTTAAAGTTCATCAATGACAAATTGCAAAGAGGTTGAAAATATCATCATCAACAACAGTATATAAAATCATCCAAAGAAACTGGAGACATCTGTGTGTGGAAGGAACAAGTCTGGAGATCTTGGATAGCAGGTATGTTTGTAGTTGACCAGTCCGGATGTTGAATTGGCCTGTCTGCATGCAAGATCTTCACCTATGAAGAACATTTACTGCAGAAAATATGTCAAAGAAGACCACAAATTCTTCATTAGCTGAAAACCTGCATCAGGCAGTAATGGGACCAAACTCCAACATCAAACCTCCAGAAACTCATAACTTGATGAACTTGATGTCCAGGCATCTTTAAACTGTTAAAAAGAAAGAGAAGCTACACCATGATTCAAGACCTTTAGCAGGAAATCACATTTGAGATTCATTCATTCATTCATTCATTCATTCATTCATTCATTCATTCATTCATTCATCTTCTTACCAGCTTATTTCCTGATTCGGGATCAAGGGGGTCTGCTGGTGCCTATCCCAGCTCACATAGGGCGTGAGGCAGGGTACACCCTGTCCATCACAGGGCCACACATAGACAAACAACCACACACACACACACACACACACACACACACACACACACACACACACACACACACACACAAATTCACTATTCACTCCTATGGACAATTTAGAATCAACATTTGACCTAATCTGCATGTTTTTGGACTGTGGGAGGAAACCAGAATACCCGGAGGAAACCCATGCAAGTGCAGGGAGAACATGAAAACTCCGCACAGAAAGATCCCCGGCTAGGGATTCGAACTAAGCCACCCCGCTACCCATATTTAAAATTTTTAATGTTTTATATGTTCTATTATAAATAAATATTATTTCTAGTTCTATTATTTTGTTCAAATATAAAATATGTTCCAACTTTTCCAGAATTCAGGTTCTAATTATTAGTTAGAATCACCAACTAACAGAGCGTTGCATTTATTCTAACATCTCTTAGTGATAATCAAGTGATCAGGCCTGTCCACCAGCAGAGATGAGAATGAGGAAAGTTTTTTTTTGTTTGCTGTTTGACTCATCGGTCATCTTTCACTATTTTAGACATTTTTTTAAAAAGTAAATCTTATTCGCCTTTAATTTCAAAGCAAATATTTAACATTAGGACATAAAAATGAACAAATTTAAAATTGGAAACTCGATTCATGTTACCACCACTGGGCCAAAGTGAGCAAGACTCTTAACCCCTAATAGCTATGTAAAGTTATGTAAGAAGCCCTGAGATGGACTGGCGACCCGTCCAGGGTGTACCCCCACCTCTCGCCCTATGTGTGCTGGGATAGGCACAGCAGACCCCCGTGACCCCGGATTCGGGAATAAGCGGGTAAGAAGATGAGTGAATGAAAAAGTTATGTAAGAAGGTATATGGCCATAAGGAGGTAGAAAGGACAGTGGTGGCTCATTGATTAAGGTGCTGTGTTGTTGATCGGAAGACCAGGAAGACCTGAGTTCAAGCCCCACCACCACCACCAACTGTTGGCTCCTTAAGCAAGACCCTTCAGACCCTTCCTGCTCCAGGGGCGCTGCACAATAGCTGACCTTGCGCTCTGACTAAGATGATATATGCGAAAATCAAGAATTTGCCTCATGGGATCAATAAAGTATATTAAATAAATACAAATAAAATAAAAATACATAAATTGCTTTAGGCTTCGAATCTCTGAGAAAATGTTATTAATCTCTTAAAAATCAAAACTGATTCATCTGTATGCTTAATACACAGTCAAACATTCATTCATTCATCTTCTTACCCGCTTATTTGCGAATCCTGGATAGCTACACCTATCCCAGCACACATAGGGTGAGAGGCGGGGGTACACCCTGGACAGGTTGCCAGTCCATCTCAACACAGTAAAAGAAATGTATTTAAAGTTATCATCAAATCAAATCTCTACAATAAAACTGGAAGTTACTGTTTTACATTTACAGACTAACCCCAACCTTATTAAAGATTTGGAGACCCCTGTTCTAGAGCCACTTGAGACCACTTGAGGTTTGTCACCAATGAACCTGCTCATTAGAATGAAATGAGAAGACAGCAGTTGAGACAAAGTGAGAAATTCAAGTCTTTGAAAAATAACACAAAGTAGTCGCTCAGGGTTAGCTTGAGTATCGTAAGATCATGGGTTCAATTCCCAACACCACCAAGCTACCAAGCGGATGGGTCCCTATACAAGCCCCATAACCCTGTTTTATAGAATGAAAATCAAGCAAAATGTACTGAAAGTTGTTCTGGATGAAAGCGTGTGTACCAAAACGTTCCATTCCTTCTTCTTAAAGCAGCCATCAAATCATGGAACTTTTCCAGCCCTGAAAGAGCCAATTCCGGCTAAACAAACACACTCATGCTGAAACATTTACACGGATTATCAGTACCAGCATAAACCAACACGGGTGAGGCAATAAAAGCAAAACATCGAAATCTCACAATCAATTCTTTTCCTCAATACCATACAGATCACAACAATCTTTTCAATCTTTCTTGAAATTCTTTGAAACATTGAGACTTTTGGATTTTTAACCACCTGACACATTTTCCTAACATGCTCAATCCTGTTATTCCTCGTACCCTCTTTCGTAGCCCTTTCGCAGCCACTCCCGCTAACTCTTTACATAAGACTTAAAGAAACCAAAGAAATCCGTCGGTAAATACTGATTTCAGAACAGAATCCAGCATTGGAATCTGACCCATTTACACTGATTATGTTTTCAGTATGGAGTGTTTTTATTGCCTGTACTTTGGTTTGATCTGGTTATTTCCCACAATGCCGGTCTCGGTTTTGGAGATGGAAGTTGAGGTCTGGGTTAAAGTCTGTTGGGCAAAAGAGAATTTTGTAGACCTTGACATTTCCGTTATCCAAAGAAGGTGATGGTTTAGTAGTTAAGGTGTTGGACTAATACCACAAAGACCGGGATTCGATTCCCAGCACCACCAAGCCACCACTATGGACCCCTGAGCAAGACCCTTAACTCTCAATTGCTAAATCTCTCTGTTTAAGGGTGTCTGACAAATACAAATTATATTGTATTGTAATATACAAATAATCATTTATTTATCTTCTTGGCGGCACGGTGGCGTAGTGGTTAACGCAGTTCTCGGGTTCGATTCCCGGGCTGGAGATCTTTCTGTACAGACTTTGCATGTTCTCCCAGCGATTGCGTGGGTTTCCTCTGGTACTCCTTCTTTCCACACCGTAGGTTGTCCGGTTATTCCAAGGTGCCCATAGGAGTGAATGTGTGTGTGTGTGTGTGTGTGTGTGTGTGTGTGTGTGTGTGTGTGTGTGTGTGTGTGTGT
>JAOTRA010098402.1:0-11350 GCA_026260255.1 Pseudolaguvia tuberculata
GCACAGAAAGATCCCGGCCCGGGATTCAAACCCAGGACCTTCTTGTTGTGAGGCGACTGTGCTATCCACTACGCCACTTCATATAGTAAAATCATAACACTTTATTTGTTTCAGCTACTTGTTGAGAGAATGTGTGAGTTCAGATCCCATCACTATCAAGCTGTTATGACTGGGCCCTAACAAATCACTATGATGAAGCCCGGTGGCTTAATGGATAGCACTGTCGCCTCAAATGATCAATTGCAGGACTAAATGTAGCAATCTGTATGGATGGGTGTATGTATGTATGTATGTATGTATGTATGTATGTATGTGTGTGTGTGGATGTATGGATGGATGTTTGGATGGATGTATATGTATGTGTGGATGGATGGATGGGTGTATGTATATATGTATGGATGGGTGGATGTATGTATGTATGCATACATCCACCCATCCATACATATATGGATGGGTGGATGTATGTATGTATGCATGTATGTGTGAATATATGTATGTATGGATGGATGGGTGTATGTATGAATGGATGGATGTATGGATAGATGTATGTATGTTTGGATGGGTGTTTGTATGTCTGGATGGTGTTTGGATGGATGGATGGATGAATGGAAGAATGTGATAAATGAGGACTTGATGTAAGTATGAGTGATGAAAAGGAGCAGATGAAATCTTTAAACGTGTTACATTGTTAAAAGTGTTAATCTACCTATTTAACTTTTTATTACAGATAAAATTACAGGCGAAATTAATGACGTAGCAAATGCCCCGGCAATCTGATTGGTTCACGGGTTTCAAGCCCTACTAACGCAAGTTTCTGGTTTATTTAGAGAGGATAAAACATCGCAGTCGATAGTATATTAAACGGTATATTTTAGACAGTGTTATATTTAACGATGTAGCGGATTACTTTTATTAATATTGATATACATAGACTACTTTATGCGGTAACGTGCGGATGGAGACACAGCCGGCATGTTGTCTCCACCTTTCTTTTCTTCACCGCCTCCTTTTTCCTGTAACCGGAGGGTGGAAGTAACATCTCAGTAAAGCTGAGGGACTAAACGCACTGCGTATCTTCTTCAGGAACCCTCAACAGGTAGGTTTTATCCTCTGAACTATAGATGTACGAGTGTAGAATTATAACCTACACACGTCGCGTCGTATGATTTCGCTATTTCTGAGTTTTCCAGCTTAGGAAACAGACCAAACAGTTAAAAGTTATTACATCTCATTGGTTATATATTTATATATGTGGTGTGAGACACTGGTTTTCTTTTAATTTAGAAGTTTCATCACAATAGTCTTTAAAGACATATTACGTCACACACGCCTTTAACACGGAAACGTGACTTTGAATCAAGACGAGAGTTTTTGTTTGACCACGCCCCTGCTCAGCGCTGATTGGTTGAGCCGAATCGTCACTAAGCATCGTTTGTGTTGACGTCACGCTTTCAGGTGTTCCTCTTGACTCTCCGGTTGGTGTTCGGTGTCGGTGTTACACCTGAGAATAAGACCGCGTACAGGTGAGTCAATCCGGCTGTTTTATTGTCCCCTGTGAATCTATACACCTTCATGACATATAGGTAGGAAATAAACAACCTAATAAATTGAATAAAATATACTTCAAGGTGTCTTATAATGTGAGAAACTGCACATACTTATGGTTGGTTGATCCTGGGCCAGGAGATGGATCAAATGTTCTACATGGCCACCAGGGTTCTAAAACAATGACCACCATCAATACAGGGCCGTGTATAATATATAGATAACTTTTTAGTTATTTATTTTCAAATTGTGATTCAGATATTTTAGTGAAATTTGTCGTATTATTTGAATTCTTTTCAGTGTGTGTGTGTGTGTGTGTGTGTTTTTTTCTTTGAGGTGGAGTGTTTTATCCTGTCATTATGACTAGACGGCACACTGTGAATCATAGATTTCCAAATTACTGTTGGAATAGACAAATACATTCTGCGCCTAATGGACCAATTTTTTTTAATGGCTTTCGATCTAGGGTAAAGGTTAAAATTAACTCCTGTCCTCAAATCGACCCACACACGTTCAGTACAAAACTGTTGGGTTCATTCTTGATCCATAATTGGATTATCTTTATATTCACTTATTTGGATTTTGTTTATAAGTGGCAAAATGATGTCGAAATGATCCTTAGTTGGCTTGAAGTGTCTCTCCTATGCAAATCATTTATTTTTAGTCAATTCCGTTCATAGTGAGACTCAAGGTTATTCTGAGGAACCTTGGTTCGACTCGACTGCTGTTTTTCCACAGGAGTATAGTTTGATTCGGATTGGAGAAGACGCCCCTTCTCTAAACAAGGTTGCCTTAGAGATGCACTTTGTACCAAAGCTTTCCTTCAATCAGACCAGACACTGGATAGATGATGGCCGACATGTGTTTTGCTGACTTTACATGTCTGTGTTTAAGTTGCTGTACCAACATTCATGCTTTTGCTGTTCTGTTACACAGGCAAATCTTTACCATGAGGAAAAAATGAATGGCTTTGAAGCAGCACACAAAGGTGCTTTGTATGAAATGTGAGAAGACCAAGGTCATGTGGGTCTAACCTGTTTTAGCCTCCAGTCACTAAATATAAGCAAAACTATAAACGGTACAGCAAGTAGAACTACTTTTCTGAACTTTTGGAAGATTCCGATTTTATTTATCCCATGCATAATTATAACCCTTTACAACATATAGCCGAATGTTTTTCTTAGCAAATCTCATCTTTAACGGTTGGGGGTCAGAGCACAGGGTTAGCTATGATACAATGCCCCGAAGCAGGAAGGGTTAAGCGTCTTGCTCAAGGAGATCTTCTTGCTCTCCTGATCAACAACTTGACGTCTTAACCATTCAAGCCACTGCCCCAAGCTACAAGTTTCCCTAACCGGGAATTGAACCCGGGCCACAGCGGCGAGGACTCAGAATCCTTGCCACTAGACCACCAGTGCCTACACCAGTGTGCTACAGAAATGACTCAAAAAAATGGCAATCTGTCTGCAGCCCTTTAAGAACCTGAATGGTTCAAGGCTGATTTAAATCATTTGCATGATTTGCATGCTGTTAAGCTTACAAAAGATATTAGCGCTATTCAGCTAACAGCTACTCTACATTAAACATTTACCTCCACAAGCACCGTGTACCATCCTCCTGGGTGTAAGAAAGTCAGTCGCTAAGAGAGGTATGTCAAATGATTACTCAGTACATCTGGCGAAAGCTCCAGAAACCTAACCTAAACCGCAAAAAGACTTTATAAACACTTTATAAAATGTATTTTTTACTTTGCCAAAGTATCTTTACAAAATCTATAGATCAATCCCGTTTTATTAGATCGCAAAATAATTTTAACCTAAACCCCAGAAAAGTTTTTTCTATCAATTGCTAGTTTAGATATTTCTTAATTTATGATATTAGGAATTTCTGGTTGAAAAAAATTCATTTTTATAGAAGTTGCAGTAGGGAAATGACCAAAGACTGTTTGAGCAACTGAGACATCAATGAGAAACTTTATATACACACACACACACACACACACACACACACACATATTAATCAATATTAGGGCTGGTACAGATAATTACTGCGATGTACATTTTAAAATAGAATTGAATCTAGTCTGGACGGCGCGATGCATAGTGGTCCTGGGTTCGATTCCCGGGCCGGGTATCTTTCTGTGCAGAGTTTACATGTTCTCCCCTCCCGGTACTCCAGTTTCCTCCCACAGACCAAAAACATGCAGATTAGGTTTATTGGTGATTCTAAATTGTCCATAAGAGTAAATGTGTGTGTGAATGGTTGTTTCTCTATGTGTGCCCTGTGATGGACTGGCGACCTGTCTTTGGTTTACCCCTGCCTCTTGCCCTATGTGCGCTGGGGATAGGCTCCAGCAAAACCCCATAACCCCGAATTAGGGAATAAGCGGGTAAGAAGATAAATGAACGAACGAATGAATGAATGATTCTAGTCTCTTGTAATGGTACATATTTAAATGACATTTTAACCTGATTTACGCTTGTGTTAATAGTCTAGTAAAATCCTCAGTGTGTGTCAAACGACTTCCTGGTGTGTGTTTCAGAAGAAACGTAGCAGAAAAATAAGGGTGCCTCCGGCTCGGTATTTGTTGTATTTTTACCTGTTTGTTGCCCCCTCTTTTTTTTTTTTTTTTTTTTTTGCGCAATATATCGTGACCAATGTATCCTATTACGAGTACGTTGCCAATACTTGGCTGTCATCAATATAATTAATAATTAACGCAGTGTAAACCAGGTAGTACATTTTTAATTGGCACCCTATTACAAACCCTTTAAACTTGAACTTGTCAGGTGAGGTCCAGGATCTACTTTGTGATGCTGTGAATTTTTTTGCACATCAATACTAATAGCATTTTTATTGAGCGTAAAGAGGCCAAGAAACCGCAGTAGGTTGATTATGTCGGCCGAGACTTGCTCAACCGACTTTCATTTCAGTAAGGTGGGAAAATGATTGAGAAAAAGGGAGCAGCTGTCTTGCTCTCTTATTCTCTATCTGTCTAAGACTTGTTTATCCACTAGGGGTAGAGAGACTGGTCTAACAGGCTTTGGCTGTTGAAGAAAACCAGGCTGTTTGTATTATGAAGGTAAATGTGCCTTAGTGGAAAAGTGATAACTCGATAACCTCAAGCAGCAGTGGTGGTGGTAGTGGTGGTGGGGTAGATTGATTCGACTTGAATTCTAATCAGAAGGTGGCTGAACATGTTATAATTTTAGTGTGGAATCGCATGTCTGTCAGATAACAAAGAACACCCAAGTCCTTGACCCTGTTAGTTTATTTACATCTCACTACCTTCCCCAGTATTTTATTAGTAAGATTTTTATAAAAAAGTAAAAGATTCCGCATTATCCTGAAATGTTATTTTATGACCTGTGCGTGTGGTTCGCTTAAATCGTGTACTAGCTTGTCCACTGTTAAACACAAATAAATGGTTCTTATGTGTGTACACACACAGTCATGCTAGCTTTATTGCATTAGGACACTCGGATTGTCTTGTAGGTTTTTCTTTTGAAACTTCTCTTGTTTTGACCTTTTCCTGGTCTATTGGGCAGTTTCACAGCGACGAACCCAACCAAAGCTGTAACAGTGTCCTGTTTTGAGGACAGCTTTATGTATTTAGAGAGGTGTGCACAGCTCTGGATGTGGCTTTGTGTTCGAGGGTGTGTTTCTCAGTTGCCAGTGGTGCTTATGGCGGCCGGTACTGAACAATAGGCCCCTTCATGATTACAGAGTGGCTACTGATTTTTTTTTTTTCATGGCGCTGACCAGGGTTAAAGCGGCGGGTCAGGCCATAGTCCTCAACTAACTAGTCCTCAACTAGGAGAGGACAGACACTAAGGTGGGTGCCATAGAGATGGTCTGTTTTAGGCTAAGCAGGACTCCGAGCTATGTTGGGTTAAAAAGTCGGTTCTGCCACTGTAGGCCTTTCTTGTCCTTTGCGCATGCACATACATCTCTCTCTCTCTCTCTCTCTCTCTCTCTCTCTCTCTCTCATACACGCTCAGTTATTCATCCACTTGGTGAGTCAGGGTGGGAGGAGTCTTGACGGCCAGCAGTACCAGTCACCCTGTTGAATCTTTACTTTTTCTATCTCTCTCTTTCTCTTCCACTCTGTCTCTCCCCCTTTCAACTTCTCTTTTCTCGCTATCTCTCCCTTTATGTCTCTCTCTTTTTCTCCCTTCAAACACTGTTACTGTTCAGGCGGTGTGTTTTTAACTAAACCTGGGGAGCAATAACTTGACAGAACACCAAACTGTTTTGGGCCACCGGAACTCTGCAGCAGTAAAAGTCTGTGAAGTTAAAGTTTGAAGGTAAGTAAAATGCTTTACTTTGGGGTTGGGGGTGTTTTTGAGTGGTTGTAGTTCACTCCTGCACTAAAAGGACATTTCCACTGCTTTCACTCTGACACACCTCATTAACAGATGCCTTTTTGCCCCGATTCTCTGAATTATCCACCCTCTCCCTGTGTTCATTATTAACTCCAAACCATCTGCCCTTTTTTCTGTATGATTCATTGCTAGGATGCTTGTTATAGCGACTTACTCTGAGCCTCACCCCTTATTTTGGGATTTGGTTGTAGCAATAACAAGGCTACGTTGGGTTGAACGTGAAATAGTCTTTTAACAGACAGGAAATGTTTACAGAGAGCTTTTCATGATCTGACTAGTCTGATTTTTAAGGAACTACTGAGCAGCTATGGGATTTAGCTCATGCTGTGCCCTAATGGACTTTAATCACATGACGAGCATGTGGGAAAGGGAAGCACAAGGAGCTGTCATATGTCATATGAGAATCTTAATCTTTAAGTCATTCTGTAAACACTAGTGATTTAGAAATGTTAGTGGTAGTCTAGGATGGTCAGATGTTTACCAGATGTTAAAGCTGTAATTAGCACTTTTAGATGGGCCTTTTTTGTGGTTGTAGATGCTGGGTGTGCTCAATGGTGAATTCATGGCAACCACTCATCTCTCAAGCTTTGCATGCATTAAATGTATTACAATTTATCCAAGGTGCGTCGAATGGTTTCATGAGTAGAGCAACAATTATGCTTATGACGTTAGGGGTAAAAAAAATGAACATATTTTTCCTTAATGGCAATAGGGTACACTCAGTAAGTACCTATTACACAATTGATTCTGGGTGGCGTAGTGGTTAGCACGGCCACCTCACAACAAGAAGGTCCTGGGTTTGATTTGCAGGCCGGCTCTCATTCTGTGCGGAGTTTGGGTGGGTTTCCTCTGGGTGCTCTGGTTTCCTCCCACAGTGCAAAAACATGTACATTAAGTTGATTGGTGATTCTAAATTATCCATAGAAGTGAATGTGTGTGTGAGCGGTTGCTCGTCTTTGTGTCGCCCTGCGATGGAATGGTGACCTTTTCAGGGTGTACCCCTGCCTCTCTCCCTATATGTACTGGGATAGGATCCAGCAAACCCTCATGACCCCAAATTAGGGAATAAGCGGCTAAGAAGATGACAACTGAATCTTGGACCTTTCTAGGATCAACTAAATGCAACATCTTGGCTCTTGAGCAGAGCCCTTAACCCTCAGCTACTCGGCTGGATAGATATAAAGCATCTTAGACAAGCGCAGACATTTCTGTATCTCATTTGTTCAACAGGTGACAAATCTTTCTCTGATCCTTTTTTTTTTTTTTTTTTTAAAGAAAAAGCTGAACCATGATGCAGTTCATATCTGATTGTTCTGAACATTTAAGATCTGGTCAAAGATTTCTGCTGTGATTCGATGCAAATTGTACACAAATATATGGTTAGTTTTATCTCTCAGCTTTTAAAAAATTATTTTGGGTTGAGCAGGTGATGTTTATAATAGCTACCATAGCAGCTTGGTGGAATTGGAATTAGAACCTTCAACCTTTGAGTCAGCATTCAGTTTACCTGAAATGTGTCTAAAGCCTAGTGTTGCTTAAGTAGTCATAAACCTGGCAAACATTGTCCAACATTCACTCACACCCCTATTAATCACTCGCATCCCTGATATCCTTTACACAAGATCTTTTGTTTGTCTGCTGATTATTTCGTCCTGGGATTTGTGTAAAGTCAACATGGTCCTTTTGTGAAACTAGAACATGAAGTTAATTCTAACTCAAAGGAATGTTGCTTTGCCAAGAACGTCACCTATTAAGGTTAAAGTGTAGATTGTAAGTTCACGTTCACCTGAACAAATGCTTTCTGTTAGATTTATCTCCAGGTAGTTGCACGCGGGCGCACACACACACACACACGTGCAATACGATATATGATATGTGAATCTATGTAAGCGAGTCCAGCATCGACACCTGAGTGACACAATCCAGAAAGGCACCATCAGGACATGACGAAAACATTCTTTAGATATCATACTTGTGATTGATTTCTGATAGCAAATAGTTTAGATTAGGGATGTTTAGTGTACACTATACAAAAGGGTCTCACTATACAAAACATATTACAATACACTGGTCTTATTTACATTAAAATTATTGAAAAATGTTCTAATCCAAATGCTTTTTAAAATTTATTCTAAAAATTAGAGCTGTGTGAAAATATTGGTACAGTTAACTATTGCGATATATCATTTTCCAATAGTGTGTCGCTATTCCAACCTATAGTAGCGATACTTATTTATGCTATGTTTTGAGCTGGTTTGCATTAGTAGTGTGTCTCAAATAACTTGTTCACATGTTTATTGCTAAACAATACGTTGCCATAAAAATTATTCAAAAAATTAGGGCTATGGGCAGCGATGTGGCGTAGTGGATAGCAATCAAGGTATTTTGGATATCATGGATACTTCAAGGTCCCGGGTTTGATTCCTGGGCCGGGGAACTTTCTGTTCGGAGTTTGCATGTTCTCCCCGCTCTTGTGTGGGTTTCCTCCGGGTACTCCGGTTTTGTCCCACAGTCCAAAAACATGTACATTAGGTAGATTGGTGATTCTAAATTGAGGGAGGGAGTGATTTGAGGGAGGGAGGGAGTGTGGGAGGGAGTGTTTTGTTTGTGTTGCCCTGCAATGGACTGGCGACTCGTCCAGGGTGTACCCCAACCTCTTTCCCTATGTGAGCTGGGCTAGTCACCACCCCGTGACCCCAAATTAGGGAATAAGTAGGTAAGAAGATGAATGAATGAATGAAATTATTGGTACAGTTAACTATTGCGATATATTATTTTTCATTAGTGTGTCGGTATTCCATCCTATAGTAGTGATACTTATTTATATTATGTTTTGAACTGGTTTATGTTAGTAGTACATCTCAAATAACTTGTTCCAATGTTCCAGTGCATTACGAAACAATATGTGCCATGCTTGGTTTTGAGACATTGGTGGTGTGGACAGGAGAGTAAGTCAATTGACAAGGAGTGTATATGTGTAAATTCAAAATGTCATTTCAATAAATATCGATACTAAAGGTTAGCCTGTGACATTTAGCTGTATGGATATAAAGTATTTACACAGCCCTACAGTACAGATGGTGTAGTACAGGTATATCTCTCAAGAGATCCTTATAAAAAATGAAATTTTGAAATAAATGAAAATTGTCTTAGGGTAGACAGAAGAAGGTATGATCACACTGTTTTGTAAAGGAGGTTAATATTTTTTGAAAGCAGATGGTTACCAAGTCTAGAGTGGATCTGCTCCATGGAGAGGCGTAACAGTTGGCTGGTCAAGACTCACTGTTGGTGTAGGAGGTTGCGCTATGTGGCTTTACAAGGGTGGTCTCTGTGGCACACACATTCTGGCATTGACTCTTTGTCGCACTACATATTCAGGACGCGCATTTTATTCCCACCCATCATTTCGTGTTGGACTTTCTTTCAAGCCACACCTGCTCTCCTCCTCTGTTTAGTTAAAACATGGTCATGACTCAGCCATTGTGATAACAGCAGCCTTTTCCACAGCCCTAAATGCTTTGTGTTTTAAAAAAAAAAAAAACTAGAGCCTATTGCCGCCTGGAAGTTAATTCCTTACTTTTGTGTGTGTGTGTGTCAAAGACACGTGCACCTCCCTCGTCCTTCCCTATCTGTAGCTCCTCCTTGTCACCATCAGACCATGTCTGCTGAGAGGAAAAAAGGGAGGGAAATTTAGGAGGAGGAATATGGGCAAGAGCCAAACGTCATGAGTTAACAACAGCTCAACTGTCACAATATCCTTTTTTTAAAGATTAGGGGATTGATATTTCAACCTATAGTATTGATACATATTTAAATTGTGTTTTAAGCTGACTTACGTTTACATTAATATTACAACACTCCTCCGCTCTTGTGGCCATTGTCTCGACAAATGCAGCCATTGTCTCTGAAGCACGGCGGAAGAATAAGGGCGTCTCGCCACCAGCCAAAACAATCCACTTGCTTGAGCAACACGGGTTCAGTTCAGGCTCTGGTCCTCTCTCTCTCTCTCTTTCTAAATAAAGGCTAATGCCCCTCACCCCACCAAAATTTTCTAATTCAGGGTCACTGGGTCTATCTCAACTCACATAGGGTGAGAGACAGGGGTACACCCTGGACAGGTCGCCAGTCCATCGCAGGGCAACACACAGACAATCAATCATTCATACACACATTCACTCCTATGGACAATTTAGAATCACCAATCAACCTAATCTGCATGTTTTTGGACTGTGGGAGGAAACCGGAGTACCCGGAGGAAAGTGCAGGGAGAACATCCGCACAGAAAGACACCTGGCCTGGGATACAAACCCGAGACATTCTTGTTGTGAGGAGACCGTGCTAACCACTACGCCACCGTACCGCCCATAATATTGCCATAGGTAGTATTGAAATATATCTAGAGGTATATTGTATCATGACCCCTGTATCATATTATGTATCGTAAGGTCCTCAAAAGAAGTGTTTTTATTGTATGACACACAATAAAGATTGACAACGGAATGATGCACTTTGTTTTTATTTCTACAGATTCTACTCTAGACCAAGGTACTTCAGAATTTGGTGAAAATGCTGGAGACGGTCAGAGACAGCGTGCTGGAAGTGTATGATAAGCTCTTAGCGGCGAGAGGTAAATCTGAAAATACTCTTGCTTCACATTGAAACATCATTTTTACTTTTGGCTAAGCATTTCCTTTCTCCTAAAACACAACCCATAGTGAGACCTTCATGATTTTTGTTCTAACCCAGGGTTAATACACAATCAAATCGGATTACAAGCACAAACAAAGGAGTCCGATTTTATTGCTTAAAATTTGCAGCATGGGCACTCGGGTTAAATTTAAGAACTAAATCCGATTTGTTCTGAAAAGTCTTTTAAGGTCGCATTTACACTACACGCATCAGGTGATATAATTCTGATTTTTTGGCACAGATGGGATATTAACGACGGCGGTGTAAGCAGTATAAATGCATGTCATTGAATAAGTGACTGTCACTCATGGTGTCAACTCAAGATGGACACCAGCAACGATTTATATAAGGCACACATTGGCACACATGTTTGGGATTTTTCTTTACTTCAAATAATGAGCAATTATTTTTAACAAAAGATATTTGGTAATACATTCGACCGCTCTGCAATAACGGCTGTACATTATTTTCTATGTTCATTGTTTTGTTAACCTTTCAATATCATGCGAAAGAAAAATACTGAATAATAATTTTGTATCCATTAAATTAAAAATATTCAATAATCGTTGATTATCGTCTGTTTTCCTTTTTTTCCACCGTTGCCTCCTGCTTGCTGATCAGGGGCAAACTGTCAGAATTGTCTCTCACTATGTACAGCTGCTTTGAGTATCAATTGTAAAAAGCGCTACATATATGAAATAAATGAAATGAATATATTTTATATATATATA
>JAOTRA010098421.1:0-11349 GCA_026260255.1 Pseudolaguvia tuberculata
ACACACACACACACACACACACACACACACACACACACACACACACACACACACACACACACACACACACAGACACCTACGGTTGATTTAGAATCCCCAATGTTTGTAGACTGTGGGAGGAAACCAGAGTACCCAGAGAAAATCAATGCAAGCGCTGGGGCAAAACTCAGAACTCTGGACTTTCTTTCTGCAAGACTAAGATGTCGTTCTTATTTGTTGTGTTTTTTCGTTTGTAATTTGCTGACATTTTATGAATAAGTGTCTTTATTTCACAATATTACAAGGTTAGTTAGAACAGATAGGCTTATAGATTGTTTTGCCCCCATTGACCGATGTTATTTATTTGAAACAGCAGTCAGAATAAAACACCAGTCGACTAACATGTCTTGTGTGGGTGATTTCTTTGGAGTTCAGTTGACATGATTTATCTGCTAAACTAAAAGAAGCCTGCAGGTGGAAAGAAACAATGGGAGGCACAAATGGATATGAAATGGGTTCACATCAGGATGTGAATGGTGCAGATGGGTTAAATACAATCCTGAGAGGCTAGAAATTCATCAAAATTTTCAGAAAAAAGGTTTGGAAATGGGTTGATTAATAAAAGAAACTGTTTTAGATATGGAGGCAACAGGAAACCAACAGTAACAACGTCCTGGCTTCGATTTCTGAGCAAGAAGTCTTTCTGTGCATAGTTTCTTTTGATGTTCTTCCTGGGCTTGTGCCGGCTACTCCGATTATCTCCCACAGTCCAAAAACATGTACAGTAGGTTGTTCTAAATTTCCCAAAGAAGTGAATGTGTGTGTGTATGTGTGTGTGTGTGTTGTTGGTTGGTCGTCCTGAGATGGAGTGGGCACCTGTCCAATTCAATTTTATTTTTATAGCAATAGCTTTTTACAATTGACATTGTCTCAAAGCAGCTGTACATATTGAGAGACAATTCTGACAGTTTGTCCCTGATGAGTGCCGAGGGTGACGGTGGCTGGCAAGGAAAAACTCTCTAGAGTGAGATTAGGAAGAAACTTTGAAAGGAACCAGACTCAATAGGGAACCCATCTTCATCTGGGTTAGAACAGAAATGATCAAAAGTATGAGTGTATATGTGTGTATGCAGTTCAAGACGTCTGGAGATGGAATGATGTCCAAAGTCATCGCGGGAATGTGATGCTTCAGCAGCCGCACGTGACCCCGGATTATGGAGCTACGGAATAAATGACTGAATAGATGTAACAAAAAAATGTGGACGTGTCCATTGACTCAAAGAAAGTTGAGCATAGTTGGACATATTTGGACTTGGGACTTGAAATATGTCTTAACCGTGACTACCAATTGACAAGTGTATAGAGAGCTCACAGGATCTCCTAGGTGGAAAGGTATGTGTAAAAAAAAACAAAAACAAAAAAAACCTGAACGTATACATAACAAAACGAATTAGGCTAGTAAACAGTTCTAATAAAAATCTCGATCATTTCAAGCCAATTGTTGATTGGATGATCTCCCTGGAGTCACGTGTTCAGAGAAAAAGTACAATTTGCCATGAACATTAGATCCGATAAAGCGAACCGATCACAGGACGTTTCCGTTTCCTGTTGTAATGTAATGCAAATGCACGGTGTTTGTTCCCGCTCAGCATGAATTAAACTCCGCAGCCATTTACACGCAGTAAAGTCAGCTTCGAAACTGCCTCGCTGTTGCCTTTCATAAGTAATTACATTTTTAAGCAGCAGGAAAACTTAACCCATGGTGATTAGCGCTGAGGAAAGTGCCTTTGGTGGTTTTATTATTTATTTTTTTCAGTTCCTTCTGCATAACAGAGTGCACATGGATGCATCGCACCAGGAATAATAAGCGGGTGGAGAAGATCATTTTTTCTCTCTGGATGTCACTTCAACGTTCCCTCAACATTCTTGCCATGATACAGGCATTACAGGAAGGCTAGAGGGGCAATAGTATACTAGGACTGGCTAGTGATATTTGATTTTTCTCATTCTTATTTCACTAATTTGACATTTACAAAAGGTCCGTTTCTCTGACATGGTGAAGCCACACCTGACTATTGGATCAAAATATACAAACCTTGTAGGATTCATTTATTCATCTTATAATCCGCTTATTCCATAATTCAGGCTCACGGGGGTCTGATGGTGCCTAGTTTAGCACACATAGGGCAACCCTGGACTGGTCCACACCAGAATTGGAGGGCCACACATAGAAAAATAACCACACCCACACACACTCACTTTTATGGCCATTAAGAATTACCAATCAACCTAACATACATGATTTTGCATTGTCGGTGGAAACCGGAGTGCCTGGAGAAAACCCATGCAAGCACATACAAGAAAAAATGCAAACTCAGTCGACCTGGGAATCGAACCCTGGATCTTCTGAGGTGAAGCCCCAGCACTGCCAAGCTGCTACAGTTGGGCCATGTTGGGCAAGACTGTTAACCATGTATGCTTCAGGGGTAGTGTATCATTTCTTACCACAGCTTCATAGAGAAATGGTAGCTTGGTGATTTAGGTGTTGTTCTGTTGATTAGAAGACTGTGAGATCAAGTCCGAGCACCAAGCTGCCACTGCTGGGGCCCTTGATCAAGGCCATTAACATTCAACTGGTCAGTCGGTTAGCGTATAAAATATATACTATGGCTGCAATAGCTAAAATGATCCTGAAATTGTTTGTGGGTAAAAATGTAAAAGCCCCATTAAGAAGACGTACATGTAAACTTAAAAAAAATGTCTACCAATTTCTACCTGCTAAAAATATCACAAAAAATGATTATAAAAAAAACTATTTATTGTCACGTTTGTTGTGGATGATTAGCATTATTTTCTACGTTGCCGTCTATGATCACACGCTCCGATCCTCCCACTCGGCTAGGGACTGACACATGTACAGTGTTAACATGAACACTGTAACTCTGTACATGCTCCATTCACTGTAATTTATCTTCTTCCAAATAAAAAAGATACTAGATTAAAAAAAAAAAGCATGTGGTTGCCATGACGATTGAGCTTCATAGTATAGAAACGAATCTATCGTCCACTGGATCGTTGTCCAGAAAGCAATAAAATAAGGCTTGGAGAGTAAACTATTTTTTTTTTTTTTTTACCTTTATATAATTATCTGGTCATCGCCTGGATGAGACACATTCCAAACCGAGGCTTTCTGAGTCAGGTTCATTCTTTCCTGACATTTTCTGGAGGTCCATTGGATTCTTAAGCCTGTTGTGGAAATAAGACGACTTATAGTATTAGGTGGAGAAATTCAACTGGTATCAGGTATCCTACAATCCTTGGCATTCATTCATTCATTCATTCATTCATTCAAACCTGCTTACTCCTTAATTCGAGGTCACTGGAATTGCTGGAGCCTATTTCAGTGCACATAGGGTGAGAGGCAGGGGTACACTCTGGACAGGTAGCCAGTCCATCACAAAGCCACACATAGACAAACAACCACTCACACTCACTCCTATGGACCATTTAGAACCACCAATCCACCTGATGTACATGTTTTTGAACTGTGGGAGGAAACTGGAGTAACTGGAGAAAACCCACTTGGAAGAACATGCAAACAGAATGAATCCGGGACCACTTTGCAACTGCTTAAAAAACAATATTAACCGAATAACTGCCAAATTATTAATAGCAACTTACAATTGTCATTAGGATAAGGATAGGGGCCTTACTCAGGGGCCCAGTGATTAGAGCTTATAGCTGCCTGGAACTGAAGTCACAGTCTTCTGATCTGCAGTCCAACTCATTACCCACTGACCTACAACCTTCGTGGGCCAGCACCCCATTCGATTTGAGCATCTGTCCGAAACGAGCGTTTGTTAAATTGATCGGACGTCGATCGAATATACATAGCACATTCCATCAAGTCAATACTGGTACAGATCCAAATAGGGATGAAGTCACGTCTAGGACAAATGTCTTGTTGGAGACAGAAAAAGTGTCCCCATCAACGCTGTCAACGCTTTTACTTGTTGAGACC
This sequence comes from Pseudolaguvia tuberculata, assembly GCA_026260255.1. Taxonomy (NCBI): domain Eukaryota; kingdom Metazoa; phylum Chordata; class Actinopteri; order Siluriformes; family Sisoridae; genus Pseudolaguvia; species Pseudolaguvia tuberculata. Next base: position 4,001 of record JAOTRA010098421.1, read on the forward strand.
AATTACTATTCAGCCAAGGTTGAGGAGGTGTCAGAGTCAGAATTCTCTCTCTCTCTCTCTCTCTATCTCTCTCTCTCTCTCTCTCTCTCTCTCTCTCTCTCTCTCTCTCTCTCTCTCTCTCTCTCTCTCTCTCTCTCTCACACATACACTTATGATGACATGTCTCTCGGGGTGTTTTGAAGCTTTTATAAGAAGAGGAATTTGATGGGTTCATATTTAATTCAAGAAATGAAAAATAAATCTTCTAATAAATCCTGAATGTAAATACTGACATTTAAAGCTGGAATAGCTTTAGAGGACAAACAGACAGAAAAGCAATTTACATCTCATTGGTCAATCACTGGTTAAGAGCCCTGCTCAGGGGCCCAGTAGTGACATCTTGGTAGTGCTGTAAATTAAACCCATACTCTTTCAACTTGAGTAGAATATTATTCGGATATCATTCATTCTTTCATCTTCTATACCCGCTTATTCATTAATTCGGGAAACATACCAACGCCCCACACAAAAATACTTCTGCCTGGCTGGGAATCAAACTCAGGTCTCCTTGCTGTGAGGCAAGAGCACTAATTATTAAGCCACCAGATATCATTCATTCATATTCTTACCCGCTTATTCCCTAATTCAGGGTCACTGGAGTCTGCTGGCACCTATCCCAGCGCACATAAGGCAAGAGGCGGGGGGTACACCCTGGACGGGTCCACGGCAACACATAGACAAACAACCATTCACACACACATTCACTCCTATGGACAATTTACAATCACCCATCCACCTCATCTACATGTTTTTGGACTGTGGGAGGAAAGCGGAGTAACCGGAAGAAACCTGCATAGAAAGGACCTTCATGTTGTAAGGTGACCGTGCTATCCACTAATGATATCAACATTGATATATTCACAGACACTCATGACTGTTTTATTCTCATACTTTCCCCTAAAGACCCTCTGCCTTAGACCTTAATTAATGAATTGATCAAATATTATACGATCCACAGCAACAAACCCTTTCGATTTTATTCAAACACAACAACAATGGATTTGCCCCTCCGATTCCTTATGCCATGTACCAAATACTGTGAACTCTCTTTTCTCACTATTAAAACTTGGGTACAAAAAAAAAAAAGTCATCGTTTTCCAGGTGTCACTAGCTGGGAGGGATCTTTTTTTGTTTAACGTTGTGTTTTATTTTAGGATCCCATTGGACATGCATAAGAAAGGATTCATGAGTATATACGGGACGAGAGTGTGTAATGAGCAAGAATATTGTAGCTTTATGAATATAAATATACCATTAGTTACTGCTGGCTGGTTTTGAAAGTCTTTGGATTGATACAAACACACTGAACCAACAAACTTTTGGCAACAAAGGACGCTAAGTAGCATCTTGCGCTGTAGTAAGTCTTGCGCTTGCATGAGTTTTCTCTAGGTGCTCTGGTTTCCTCCCACAGTCCAAAAACATGTACATTAGGTTCATTGGTGATTCTAAATTTCCCATTGAATTGTGTGTGGTTGTTTATCCGGGTGTTCCCCTGGCTCTTGCCCTATGTGCACTGGAAAAGGCTCCGGCAGACCCCTGTGACCCTGAATTAGGGAATAAGTGGGTTAGGAGATAAATGGATGAATGAATGAAAAAAAAATATAGAAGAAATGGAAGGTAAAAGGGCGGCGTGGTGGTGAAGTGGTTAGCAAAGTTGTCTGACAACAAGAAGGTCCCAGGTTCGATTATCTTCCTGTGCGGAGTTTGCATGTTCTTCCGGTTTTCCTCCGGGTACTCCGGTTTCCTCCCACAGTCCAAAAACATGTAGATTAGGTGGATGGGTGATTGTAAATTGTTCATAGGAGTGAATGAGTATGTGAATGGTTGTTTGTCTATGTGTTGCCCTGTGATGGACAGGCAGTCTGTTCATGGTGTACCCCCGCCTCTCGCCCTATGTGAGCTATGATAGGCACCAGCAAACCCCCCCTGACATAGAATTAGGGAATAAGCGGGTAAGAAGATGAATGAATGAATGAATGAATGAATGAATGGGAAAACATAAAGTTTAAGAAGTGCTTAAAAATCATAAATTGTCCATTGTGGCACTGACCCTGGATCATTCACCACTTCATTTGAGTTTTAGTAAAGATTTGCTGTTGTGGTGTTAATCGTGAAATACTGTTTTAAGTTGTCTGTTCAACATCCATTTACCCCCAAGCTGCCTTTTCGTATAGACACACTGTTTATCGAGACACAATAACAACAACCGGATACGCAGAAGAGGAAATTCTGAAATTGCAGAATTTACACTCAAAAGTGTCTAAAAACAAAATCTATTTTAAAAACGTCACATTTTTAATCATTATGGCAATTCATCAAGTTAATAGTTTGAATGAGAGCATGGAAATAAAAGCGAGCAGCAATATCACATCATTAGGCTTCTTCCTATATTTCTCCCTCTGTAACAAGAGTTCCGGCCGTTAGCTATAGCTAGACAGGAACCCTTGGTGATGCCTCAGAAACGCGGCATGCGCATAAAGCCGGATTTGTCACGGGCTGAAATAACTAAACGACGGGAGCGTGTGTTAGGAATGTAAAAGAGCAAAGACCAAAAGACACTATGTCAGGAGCACTACATAAAGCGCTAATCATAAATAACAGTGAGACACCCTTTATTCTGCTCTTATACTGGATCGTTTACCCCAGTAGACGAGTGAAACATCATGATCATCATCATCTTCTTCTTCTATCCTTTTTATCTATTGTAGACAAGATTTAATTGGCTTAGCTGCTAAAAAATCTTATACACTGTATTGCCAAAAGTTTTTTTGATCACCTGACCATCAGATCCATATGTGGTTCCCCTACTGTTGCTGAAATATGGAAGCCCACAGGTGGTCTAGAACTAGAACAGTTGGTCTTCACTTGAACAAAGAGACCCAAACACTGTTCCAGCATGACAATGACCCTGAGCGTGAAACCCCTGACATCCATTATTATATGTTAGGTTATTATTAGAGTGAACCTTACCACAAAATCCTTTTGGGATGACCTGAAATGGCGACTGACCGTCCCCAGACCTCCTTACCTGACATTAGTGTCTGATCTCACTAATACTGTTGGAGATACTGAATGAAGAGATATCTCATATTCAAGCTCAACATTGAACTGAAAGGTCTTACTAGAACACTGGAGCCTCATCCAATAGCAATCTGGAAGAAGATGCTTAGGTGACCAGAAACTTTTGGCAACCAAATAATTGCATTTTAAGATCTATTTTTAGAAGCTACTGCATAAGTAGCCAATTGACATTCTTCTTCTTTGTCTTCGGCTCCCGTTAGGGGTTGCCACAGCTGGATGCCCTTCCTAACGCAACCCTCCCATTTATCCGGGCTTGGGACCGGCACTAAGGCAAGTAGCCAATTGACATTACAAACTTGAATCAATTCGGTCCTGGGTTCGCTTCCTGTTCATGGGGTTTTTCTTTTCAGAGTTTGCATGCTCTCCCCACACTTGCGTGGGTACTCCGGTTTCCTCCCACAGTCCAAAAACATGCATATTAGGTTGACTGGTGATTCTAAATCATTGCCATAGAAGTGAATTTGTGTGTGTAGTTGTTTGTCTAAGTGTGGCCCTATGATGGATTGGAGATCAGTGTAGGGTGTATCCCTGCCTCACACCCTTTGTGCGCTGGGATAGGCTCCAGCAAAACTACTTGACTCTTGAATTATAGAAATAGCGGGTTAGACGATGAATGAATGAATAAACTTTGGTTGAAATGCACAGGATTTTAAAAAAATTACCAAAAGAAAGTTGTAATTACCAATGGAAATTTTTCAGTGTTTAATGGTTGAGGGGTGTGTCAGGCAGAAAAGATAATAGGATACCTTCGAAAGTTAGCTTCTTATTGAACAGCAAGATATTTTTCTATCCAGTTTCTTTTCCTTCCTGCTGCGTTTTGTTTTTGTGTTGACGGCACTTTTTTCTTTTAAAAGCACTTTACCTTGGCCCTCCACCTCCCTCGGCCTGTTGGTCCTGTTGGTATGGGCATTGCATCTCGTTAGAAGCTGTCCTGCAGTGCTCGACACAGCGTACATTCAGCCTCTTAAACGTCCTGAGTGCTTTATAGCGCAGGTTTGAAATCTGGAGGCTGGAAGAAATCACGCTGCGAGTTTCCTGACACTCTGATGTAGAAGTTGGAGAGGAAAAAGAATAAATCAGGAAGACTGAAAAGACTTTTGAATGGTCGAGTCTGAAAGGTCGAAAGGATCGATTGGGTTTCTTTGCTTTGGTGGTGTTAGTTAATTTTATTAAAAGACATTCTGAAGTGTGTTAAGAGCTATGCTGATTTATTTATTTATTTATTTTTTAATCACAATATCGATTTGCATGTTTAGTTGTAGGCGGTTCGGTGGTGTAGTGGTTAGCACGGTCGCTTCACAACAAGCCCCAGGTTGGGGATCTTTCTTTGCAGAGTTTGTGCGTGCGTGGGTTTCTTCCGGGTACTCTGGTTTCCTCCCACAGTCCAAAAACATTTCGATTAGGTCGATTGGTGATGCTAAATTGCCCATAGGAGTGAATGTGTGTGTGTGTGTGTGTGTGTGTGTGTGAGTGGTTGTTTCTCTATGTGTTGCCCTGCAATGGACTGGCGACCTGCCCAGCGTGTACCCCTGCCTTTCTCCCTATGTGCGCTGGAATAGGCACCAGCAGACCCCCGTGACCCCGAATTAGGGAATTCTTTCCTACTTTACAACATTTTTTCATCTGAACTTATAATGTTTTGTTGGCTGCATGAAATCCAGTATATCGATTCATTGAATTAAGTTATAAGGGTGATGTGACGAACGAGCTGTATGCAAAGAAGAATCCATGATGCAGTAGAAACAAGAGTTTTTTTGGGAATGGGAGAGAGGAAGGCAAACAATCCAAAGGGGTAATCCAAAGAGTAGTCAAATAGCAGAACAAGGTCAATAATCCAAAAGTCATAAATATCAAGAGTATACAAAACGTTTAGCAAGGCCTGGGCCAACAATACTTCGCAATGAGCCTTTGAAGGCCACATGCTTATATAGGCGGACCACGCCCAAAATGGCCACCATCGGGATTGAACTCTAGAATTCGGGCGAGGGCGCCCTCTGCAGGCGGTCCTCCAAAGGTACAGTCCTTACAGGTGAACGTTGGAATAGTGGTTAGCACGGTCGTCCCACATTAAGAGGGTCTCGGGTATGCATATTCTCTCCGTGCATAAATTGGTTTTTACCAAGTACCCCGGTTTCTTCCAACAGTCCAAAAACATGTACATTCGATTGATTGGTAATTTTCGTAGCCATTAGAGTGTAAGGAAAATCTCCAGCATACCCGCAGGACCCCAAAATTAGGAAATATTCAGTTATTAAAATGGCAATTTCATTGGTGGAAGAATTAGGACAAAACTGATGACGATTCATTCATTCATTCACCTTCTTACCTGCTTATTCCCGAATTCGGGGTCACGGGGTCTGCTGCGCCTATCCCAGCACACATAGGGCGAGAGGCAGGGGTACACCCAGGACGGGTTCGCCAGTCCCGATGATTATTATTTCATATAAAAATATATAAAATTTTTGGACGGAAATGTCAACTTTTTTTAATCAATTAGTCTACAAATCCCTCTGTGTTAGAAAGTGGAGAGCGGGATTGAAGCTTTTTACTGCTTCCTTTTTTTCCCCTCATCCGTGTCCTCTCGTTAAGCTGTAGCGACCCAGAGTTCTTTTAAACCAATACAATAACATGTTCATGTGAAACGAATAATTAAAGACCAGAGAAAAAGGATAAGTACTGGGATCTATAATGAATAAAAGTATTTGTCGAGAATTGAAATGGAGGAAACAAACAGAGGCAGGGTGACATTTAGACAGAGTGTGAAAACAACAGCTTACATTATCGCATAATCATCTGTTTACATATTGAGTCTTGCGAAAAGAACTAACCGACGTCACACCAGTAATTGCGTACAAAAGGTTTGATGTGATCAACCAATCTGGGCAGCCAATTTATGAGTTTTTGCCTTTTATTCAGATGTTTTAATGGCCACATTTACACTGCAGGTCTTAATGGCCAATTTGGATTTTGTGACTATTTATGTGGTTTAGTTTAAAGCTCCGTTTACATCATCTATTAAAATTGTATCCAATATCATTTTTGCATTGACACATCGGATAGCAGAACAAGCCACTGGATACATTTATCATTCATTCATCTTCTTACCCGCTTATTCCCGAATCCAGGGTCACGGGTGTCTGCTGTGCCTATCCCAGCACACATAGGGCGAGAGGCGAGGGTACACCCTGGACAGGTCGCCAGTCCATCACAGGGCAACACATACTCAAACAACCATTCACACACACACATTCACTCCTATGGACAATTTACAATCACCAATTCACCTAATCTGCATGTGTTTGGATTGTGGGAGGAAACCGGAGTACCCAGAGGAAACCCACACAAGCGCAGGGAGAACATGCAAACCCCGCACAGAAAGATCCCGGCCCGGGATTCGAACTTGGGACCTTCTTGTTGTGAGGCGACTGTGCTATCCACTACGCCACCGCGCCGCCCCCACTGGATACATACTAAATGGAAAAGAAAGTAAAAACAGCTCAACAATCTATGGATGAAGCGTCTGGAGGTCTGCCGGAGCCTATCCCAGCAAACGCCTTGGGGTGAAATGGACCCTGGACAAGTCCCCAGTCCCTCACAGGGCCACACATAGACAAACAACCCCAAATTCACTCCTATGGGCAATTTAAAATCATCATTCAACCTAATGTACATGTTTTTGAACTGTCGTAGGAAAACGGAGAAAACCGAAAAAAAGACCGGGGAGAACATACAAACACGGCACAAAAAGATTCAAACTTCGGGAACTTCTTGCCAGGAAGAGATAACCTATACCCACCGTACCGATTAATATATTTTAATTCTCTTTTACAGACGAGTTCCAACACAGTAGATTCCAACTTGTTCTTTTTTTTTTTTAAACTTGTTTCTTTCGTTGTTAATAATTGTTGCACAAATCACAGTTGACAGCTGGGAAAGCGAGCCGCAGAGCCTATTTTTAAACCGATTGTTTCACGTAAAAATTGTGTCAGCTCGAGGATCTTCTGATGATGCATGACGACACAGAAACAATGCGCTGACGATGGGATACAAAGCCGACTGTCTCGCTCTCTCTGCTCTCGGAGGCAAAGGAGATCTGTTCAAACAGCTGAAAATGGCTTGTTATTCAGACAAAACCAGCATTGTGGGTGTCTAACCATCACACACACACACACACACACACACACACACACACACACACACACACACACACACACACACACACACACACA
>JAOTRA010098427.1:0-11349 GCA_026260255.1 Pseudolaguvia tuberculata
TGGGATAGGCGCAGCAGACCCCCGTGACCCCGGATTCGGGAATAAGCGGGTAAGAAGATGAATGAATGAATGAAATTAATATTGGGCATTACAAGTGTTTTGAACATGCTGCTATACAAACCAGATGCCAGAAAAGTTGGGACACTGTACAAATTGTGACTAAAAACAGAATGCAGTGATGTGGAACATAGATGACATATCAAACGTTTAAACTATGAAAATGTATCATTTTAAGGAAAAATTTTAAATTTCATGACATTTCAACACATCTCAGAAAAGTTGGGACAAGGCCATGTTTACCACTGTGAGGGATCACCTCTTCTTTTTGTAACAATTTGCAATTGTCTGGGGACTGAGGAGACAAGTTGCTCAAGTTTTAAAATAGGAATGTTGTTCCATTCTTGCCTAATACAGGCTTCTAGTTGTTCAACAGTCTTAGATCTGGTCTTCAGGCTGACCTTTTCAGTACCCGGATCTTCCCTGAAAGGTTTTCCCTGAAAGAGACGACATCTGGATGGGAGAATATGTTGTTCTAGAACTTGGATATACACTTCAGCATTGATGGTGCCTTTCCAGATGTGTAAGCTGCCCATACCGCATACACTCATGCAACCCCATACCATCAGACATGCAAGCTTCTGAACTGAGCGCTATTACTTTGGTTGTCCTTGTCCTCTTTGGTCTGGATGACATGGCGTCCAAGTTTCCCAAAAAGAACTTAACATTTTCATTCATCTGACCACAGAACAGTTTTCTACTTTGCCACAGTCCATTTTAAATGAGCCCTGGCCCAGCGAAAACGCCTGCGCTTCTGGATCATGTTTAGATATGGCTTCTTTTTTGACCTATAGAGTTTTATCCGCCAACTGTGAATGGCACGGTGGATTGTGTCCACCGACAATGTTGTCTGGAAGTATTCCTGAGCCCATGTTGTGATTTTCATTACAGTAGCATTCCAGTGCCATGCAGTGCCATCTAAGTGCCCGAAGATCAAGGGCATGCAGTATGGTCTTCTGGCCTTGACCTTTGCGCCAGAGATTGTTCCAGATTCTCTAAATCTTTGGATGATATTATGCACTGTAGATGATGATAACTTTAAACTCCTTGCATTTTTTCTTTGAGAAAGTCGATATTTTTGCCGTAGCATTGAAGGAATTGGTGATCCTCTGTCCATCTGAGAGACACTGCCACTCTGAGAGGATCTTTTTATACCCAATCATGTTGCCAATTGACCTAATAGTACATTTAACTTTTCAGGCCTCTTATTGCTACCTGTCCCAACGTTTTTGGAATGTGTAGCTCTCATGAAATCTAAATTGAGCCAATATTTGGCATCTTATCTATATTTTATTCTGAATAAAATATTGCATTTTGAAACTTTCACTTCATTGCATTTTGTTTTTATTTACAATTTGGAATCGGTTTTGTAGAAGAAATATCTATAGATGATGTGATGCAGCCTAACACAATGCAGTTACTGTTACAATCTAAATATGAACTCTTCGATTTGGACTTCCATCTAATATTTGTAGAAGGTAAAATAAATTTACCTTCACGGATCCAGGCTGAATTCTGTGTTCCCAGTTTTAACTGCTGCTTTAAAGCAATAAATTCCAAAGCTTTGAACTTCTCGCTAGGTTCATCCTCTTCCCCCTCTACAGACTTTTTCTGGGGTATCTGTGTCTGAAAATAACAACACAAATCCACTAAAAGGATGAAAACTTCTCAACGTCTGTTTAACAGTGATTACAATGCTAGCTACATTTTTTTTAAATTAATTTTTAACACCACCTTACAAAAGCATATTCATTCAATCGTTCCTTTTCTAAGCCGCTTCTTTCCTAATTTGGGGTCACAGGGGTCTTCTGAAGTCCATCACAGTGAACATAGGCAGGGGTACAACCTGGGCAGGCGCCCAATCCATCGCAGGGCCACATATAGACGAACAACCATATAAACTGGCACTCTTTACAATGAGCAGTTTTAGACTCACCAATAAACCTAATGTACATGGTTTTGGAATGTGGAAGGAAACCTGAGTTTGTGTAAAAACTGATGCAAAAGCGGGGAGAACCTGCAAACTGTGCAAGACTCCTTTTGGACCTTCTTGCTGTGATTATTATTATAGGTTTACTGACTCTTATAGACGCTGGATACCAATAAAAAGCCTTTTAAACCCAAAAAAAGATAAACTCATTTTATAAACTTCAAAATAAAAGTTGAAATTGAAAGCACATTTACTGATTGTAGCATCAATGCAGCTCAAACAAACTATTCATTTAGTAATTGTTATCCATACTGGAGTTGCTTTGAAAACTTTGAAATGGACCCTGGGCATGAAGCAGGAAGCTCTATATGTAAAGTATTTTTTGTCACTCACCCCATCATGTTGCTGGACGCTCTCACTCATCTCCAACAAGAGCAGCTTGCCCTGGTCCATCACTGACGATGCCATTCCGTCCTCTTTTAAAGCATGCAAGCCCTAGCCACAAAATATACAGGACGTGTACTTTGTCTTATCAATCCAATCTCAGGTTACTATATTCCTGGGTACACAACTTGATTTACATGAAATTAACATGATTAATTTACTCCGGATCAGATAACATTTAGCAGTAGTACACAGGGCTATTTAGCTTGCAAAATCGGATCAGTATTAAATGCTGTGAGAACCAGTACTACCTTAGCTACATAGTGTGTAATGCAGGCCACCATATGATATAGAGATTCAGACGTGGCAACAGGTCTTTTCTGTTTGAGTGCAGCTGGAATCTCCTGCAACACCATCAGACACTTTATCAGCACCTGAAACACACACAGGGTTTAGTTAGTCAAATGGGTTCATAATTAAAATAAAAATGTAGAGTGTAAAGAAATGGTTGTAAAAAAATGTTATATTAGCATATGTATCAACAGTCACATCAACAATGTTTCTATTGTATGGTATTGTACTGTCAAAGGACGGCACGGTGACGTAGTGGTAAGCTCGGTCGCCTCACAATAAGAAAGTCCCGGGTTCGAATACCGCATAGGAGTGAATGTTTATGTGTTGAGGTTGTCCAGGGTGTACTCCTGCCTCTCGCCCTATGAGCGCTGGGATAGGCGCCAGCAGACCCCTGTGACCCCAAATTAGGGAATAAACGGGTAAGAAGATGAATGAATGAATGTACTGTAGAAAATAAAACATAAAGGGCTGTGTTCTTATAAGGAAATAATTAAGAACAAACCTACCAGCTTTATTTAACCGTCACATGGATAATCTGCTATATGGTGGCTCTTATAAATCAATTAATTTTTATCATTTTTACCTGTAAATGCTAGAAATCAGGGGTGTCCAAACTTTTCAGCCTAGGCGCCGCATTAACTATCAAACGGCAATTTGGAGGCCGACTCCAAGGTCCAAATAAAAATGAATCAAAACATAAATGTTGTTTTTAATTATTTATTTTATATTATTGTATTGAGTTATTATTTAATAACACATTGATACACTACATATGAACACATGAATTAGAGGGAATAGAGAAACTAGTTCCTGGATGCCAAAATAGCAGCCATTTGTGGCATTAAATTTGATGTCCCTAACATCAACAGTGACCTGAGAAGTTTGTTCTCAAATTCTTCTTTATGTATTTCATTCTTGGAAATGTTTGTTCATACAAGTATGTTCCACAGATTAAAAACCCAACAGGTCTTCTTTGAACCAGCTGCAGTTCATCTGGGCAACTGGCCACATCTCACTTCTTCTGCCTTTGAATCAAAAACCGCCAGAAAACTGCTCCTAAAAATGCAGCTGGAGGCCTTTGACGATCTCGCATGCAAAAGATGTGGGGAACTCAACTGTTACTGCAGCCATGAAGACCAAGTTGTTGGCCTGTACTTGTTCCAAAAACAAAACAAGTTTCGATCTGAAGGCCTTTAAGTGGGTGTATAGATAAGAAACTAGATTTTTCTCTCCTTGTACTTTTAGGTTCAGAAAATTTAAATGACTAGCTATTGTCTGTAGCAAAGGCCAATTTCCATATCCACTCTTTATCAAACAGTAATGACTGTGTGTTGCCTTTACTTCCAGGAAGTCACCTATTTCCTTTCTTAATTCAAATACTTTGCTTATAACACATGTGACCTTATTCACCATATTCACCACAGGATTCAGAACACTGATAATGTCCACATATTCCCACACAAAGCTTGAAAAAAGATTGAAAAAATTCGCAGCTCTTATGAGTCTTAAATTTACAAGCAAACTAACACACATACATGTTATCATAAAAAAATACAACTAGGAGCTAAATTAACTTTTATGTAGTGAAAAAGTTTGTCGTTTTTATGTAGTTTTGTGCTTGAAAACATTTCAATCTCTTTTAAAAAGACAAAGCGATTATCAAAGCAACTTATCAGCAACGAAACTCTGCAAAACTGCTGGTTAATGCATAGCACCGCCCCCTGATAGACTGAACGGAATTGTAAGCAGCAAACCATTTCAACACTGTTCCACAAGATGGCGGTATCTCATCTCAAAAACTTAACCTCTATGTAAACTGCGGCTGATATTGGCAGGATACACATCAATTTCCGCAATTTCTTTCTATGATAAAAAATGGTTACGGTCGAGAGGGCCTCGCGGGCCAGTCAAGAGGGCCGGTTGTGGCCCGTGGGCTGAAGTTTGGACACCTCTGCTATAATTAATTAACAGCTTCTTATTAATAAAACAGCTGATAGACACCTTGAACCCACCTGAATTACTAGTTCTGATGGGATCTGATAGAAGACGAGAGGTGCCAGGAGACCATAGCAGCTCACTACAGCCTCTAAGGCGGCACTGCTGTCGTTGAGGTGTAAAGACAGATCTATGGCAACAAGCATTCTTTCACACTCTGCAAGTCTCGCTTCCTGTAGCAAAGGTTACAAAAACTGCATTAAAGTCAATTGACATCTTGTTGGCCACAAAATATTTATACTGCTAGAGAAAGAGGTTTACGGGTCCCCAGTCACTTATTGAACACATATGAGATACAAGTGATGAGACTCTAACCTGTCCCCAAATCAAAGAGCTTGCATTACTAAGGGAGTTACAGAAGAGTGCACTCTCTTGGATGTGGATGTCAGTTTGTATGAAGATTGAAGCAAGGAAAAGCTGCTGCAGTAATGGAGATGATAGCTTCAATATCACTGGGTACAATCTTTAGGAATAAATATTAAAACAAGACAAACAGTTACCGTTACAGTTCGGCATTTAGCAGACGCTCTCGTCCAGAGCGACATACAAACGGTGCTTATAGTTACAACCTAGAATATTTCCCTACTGATATAGATTCAATCAGAAAAACAATGTGACAAACTCCTAAAACAGTTGAAGAGCAAGAGTTTAGTTTTTTTATGTGTATTTATGTGTGAAGTGTAAGGTGAACAGGGTTTGTCTTCAGACGTCTCTGAAGACAGCCAGTGACTCTGCTTAAGTCAGTTAAGATATTTAAAAAAGATAATCCGGTTGTCTCACTTTGTCTGGGCAAGACTCTCATGAGATTTCTTATGCACTGGTTTTTGACAGGCTCCAGAATCTGACGGAAGGGTAAAGTGGCTCCATATCTCATTGCACGCTTTCTTGGCTAGTGTATACTGACCTGTTCTGTAGGCCACCTGGAGCAGAAAGACCCAATATTACTGTTGAGTCATATGCCTTTAAAATGTAGGTATATTTTCACATACCTGAGCCAGATGTCCCCAGGCTGTTAACAGAGGCAGCGAAAGAGAGGCCAGCAATGGCCTTGTGCTCTCTCCAATACTGCCTCCGATCAGGTTGCCCTGTGCATCATAGGCTGCCACAGCAAAAATATACTTCTGGTTGGGCTCCAGGCCACTTATGCAAAACAAGCGTTCTCCTCTAGAGGGAATCTAATTGGAATTGGAATCTAGTTTACTCACTACAGAAGAACACAATATTCTAATTTGTTATGAGTTAAGAGAATTATCATAAAAATACAAGATAATTAAGTATTATAAATTTGATTATTGTTTAAAAGATACAATATTTTTTTATAAAAGGTATAAAACATACCATTTCTCCAGTACCAATCAAGTGGCAGTCTCCAATCCGCACTTTCAGTTTCACACCTTCCACTTCTCTACCGTAAATACGGTACCAGCAGACCTGCACCAAACCAACAATCCTTCATTCATTATCTTTAAACCATATCTGTGACCCTGAATTATGAAATAAGCAGGTAAGAAGATGAATAAATTCATGAATTAATGAATAAATAAGTCAATACATTATATCATTATACGAATGTATAACCTGAAGGGAAGAAGTAGCATATTGGTTAAGAAGATTGAGGGTTCATTTCCCAGTACAACCACGGTACTATTGTTGGGCACCTGAGCAAGGCCTCTAACCCCCAATTGCCCAGTTGTAAATAAGAAATAAATAATATAATTTGCACGGGATAAGAGCATCTTCCAAATGCCATAAATGTAAATGTAGGCTACAATAAGGTGATTTTAGACCAAAAATATATATTTATTATATCAATGTAAAACGAGTAAAAGCAGGCAACAAAGGCAGCATAGAGTACTGAGTGATGTAATAAGTCACCTGTTCCTCCAGCACATATGGTGCTAGTGTGAAAGTTAAAGATTGATTGCTACGTGACAGCAGCACAGGAGGTGGAGGAGGTTTAGACCTTCCTTCTGTACCAGATCCAATCCCTGCAGAAGTAGCATCACTGACCAGCCGTTTCTCCTCAACACATGCTTTCTCTAGCAATGCCAAAGCCTCCTGGATATTAACACCAATATAAAGCAATAGTTACAAAGCAATTTGCTTGTGATGTGTGTTAGAATCTGTTTTACATACTGACCTTAAGCAATGTTATGGTTCCTCTGGTAGTATCATTCTTGTAGGAAAGTAAGGCCTTTTGCAGCAGAAACAAAACCTTTGAGATCTTATTCTTCTTTATCTTCTCTTGCAATTCACATTCTGTTACAGATAAGCAAATACATTGTAGCACTGTTAACATGACATTCAGTGAACAGAAGATGTGTTTTTTGAAAGGTTAAGTGAATGAGTTGACCTTTTCTGGGTCTCTCTGAATGTAAAGAGGTAGATTGTTCTTGTGAACTTTCCATAAGTGGCCTTTTTGTTCCATCCGGACTCTCTCTGTCTGAGTTGGAAGAAAACAATTGTCACATAACCATTATTGTTGTTTTTTCTTAAGGTAGCATAGATAGCAGGGCCTCATCTACCTGGATCAGCAGCTAAGAGTTTGAGTGATGCCCTGTGCTGGAAAGTCAGTAGTTCCATATGCAGATCCATCAAAAGAGATCTCATGCTGGCGCTCTTATTCTGTTGCTTCCCAGAAAATCTTGAATGTTCTTTATTAAACTTCTAGATGCAAAACAAAGTTCAGAGCTTAACAGCCACACTTAATTACATAACAATTATATCACATATAAGCCTATTTCACAGAAACTGAACCAGAAAATGATATTAATCAATATTTCCATGATCAATTTGCAATAAAACAGATACCGTGATACTCCAATAAGAGTCAAATTGAAGCTTGGACAAAAATTATTTAACACAATTAATAAAATAAAGGGCAGGCGTGGTGGTGTAGTGGATAGCACGGACGCCTCACAACAAGAAGGTCCTGGGTTCGAATCCTGGGTACTCCGGTTTTCTCCCACAGCCCAAAAACATGCAGATTAGGTTGATTAGTGATTGTAAATTGCCCATAGTGGAAAATGTGTGTGTGAATGGTTGTTTGTCTGTGTGTTGCCCTGCGGCCCGCCTCTCGCCCTATGTGAGCTGGGATAGGCACCAGCAGAATTAGGGAATATGCAAGTAAGAAGATGAATGAATGAATAATAAAATAAAAAATAAGTTAACACACTGTAGTTACTTATTTTAATGATTGTTGATATATTAAATGAATAAGAAACATCAATCTTTTTTAATCCAAGTATGAAATAAAACATGTCAATTAAAAATATTTCATCTTCATCTTTATGAAGTTTCCCTCACACCTTGATGATGATAGAGTGTAGATATTTCAGTAAATGGATTGTTGACTACCACCACCAAAATATTATTATTTAAAATGTGTTACTCATTTATTCTTTCTTTTTACTTTTTAATTCTATGTTAAGTAACTGTTGTCACTAGTATCAGTAGACTGTAGGGTAAATTATTACCAATAGATATACAGTGTCAGAGATGGAAGATGCATCAAGAGGTTGACAAGCAGTCCTGCCTCTTGAAACACACTCCAGACCTTTCTCCAGCACAGTCCATGCTAGCTCAAGATTTTCTTGTTTCACGGTGTTCTGTAAGAAAATACAAATAATTACAGTATTTTAATTCAATCTAATTACAAGTTATTGGATGATTTAATAAGCAATTTCCCATGCTTAATTAAGATACAAACCATACTGGGTGTAGCAGTAGGTTTTCTAAAAGGGGTGGACCGGAAAGTGCTTCCTTCATCTCTTTCTACATGAATAAATGAAGCGTAATGTTGATGCATCTAATAGGAAAGATATGTGTACTGAACTTTAGTAAAAGAATGAGGCAAACCTTTCATAGTGGTGATCAGTGGGGGCAAGTGTGCACTGCCCTCCAACACTGAGGCCAGTCTTAGAGTCATCTCAGCTACTCCCACTGGGTCTATATCAGCCAGCTGACATGTAAAGGCCACCTCACTCAGAAGGAACAGAATCTGCACCCACTACATAACAGAAACACCAAGATTAGGCTAGATATTGATAGCCAACTTGACTTGACACATTTTCCATTTTGTGGAAATTGACAGTAAGAGCAAAAGGTACTATATCAAAATATTTAACTAAACCAGTTAAACTAGTCAAACTTCTAGCATATTTTTGACATACCTTGTCTGGTAAGGTCATTTTGGTCATGTAACATAATGGATCATACTGTCTGGCCTGAGCTCTCTGAAACACAAGCTTACATTTTGCCCAGAGGAAAAGTACAAGGTCCAGCACCAGATCCACATCAGGTCGGATCATCTGAACACAGATACATGATGTATAAAAAGGCATATTCAGTCCACGTAATCAGCTGGACTGACAAGTCAGAATGGCAAAGATGTGTGTATTAGAGAGGGCTTACCTGGTCTACTTCACACACACATACATATAGAGTCTGGACCAGATTTAGGAGCTCATCTGTCATGTTAATTATCCCTGATTGTTGGTCTTTATCTGTGCATTAAACAAGAAGAAGGTGAAGAAAGCATAACAGAATCTAGCGAACACTTGACATTTTAACAAATTTACATAAATATCTTAATGAGCACTAAATATTTTTTATAGTTAATGTTATCAAATTGTTGGCACATTCATTTTTCCTAATATTGTTGTCCAAATATATGAGGTGGTACCAAATATTTTCTAGACACACCAACAAATCGCAAAGCTGTGTTCCTTGAACTTGAAAAGTAATACTAGAGTTTATCTGTCATCTCTATACAAAAGGTCATTATTAGATTTTCATTATTAGATTAGATAGTCATTTATTAGTTGCTACCATTTTGAACGTCGGCCATAAGGTCTTTGGTTCCCATCCGGATCCTGTGAGTGGAAATAAAACGCTCCACAACCTCCAAAAGTGTAAGCTCCATCTCAGCCTTCCGGAAAAGATGACCCTCCAGACTCTACCAAAAAAGTTCGAATCTTTACAGATTGCCATATAAAAAAACAATTTTTAAACATTTTTCTGATTTAACTGACTTACAGACAGAACTGTTATAAGGTTATCTGACAAGCTGGAGAACATGTCCCACTGCTCATATTTAAACAGCAGCTTCACAAACTTCACTGCAGCATCCACTGATATCTGATTCTCCCCTGTGATGAAGGTTGGTTAGGTAAACATCAAATCCAGTTAAAACACATAAGATAAAAGAAATGCTAAATTTACCAGCTATTGCCAATTCCATGAGGCTGCCATTAGAAGTGACGGCATTCAAAGATGAAATCAGATTGCCACTGCCAACTCGTACAAAGGAGCCACCATTTCCTACACCACCGAAAGGATCAATTTAAAACCAATAGCTAATTTATTCACAGGAGGATTGCATAGCGGGTATACCAGATAGTATGCTGATGCCAGCTGCAATAAGCTCCACTGTAACTTCCTGTATATCGGGGTCATCCGGTATGCCAGTCTGCAGGGGCCTACGGGTATTGTCCCACAAAGCCTCCAACACTGCCAGGAACTGAGCAGCGTTTCCTTCAAACAGTTCCATTAGGATGCGCTCGCTTGTTGTCCGTGGCCATGGATTCTAAAATGGAACAAGAATAAATAACATACAAATATTGTCAGTAAAAAAACCTCTTGTTGGTACTATCTATACTGTACGTATAAAGTATATTAAAGACTACTTACATTCTGGTTCTCCCTAAGACTTGTCTTCTGTTTTAACCTAAAAAATCCTTTTGGTTTTTTGCGTGATTCAAATACTGAGCGCTTAAACACCATGACTGCAACCTGACAACAACGTTACCAATTAGGACTGTGTATTGGTAAGGACCTCACGATATAATACATCTAATGATAGCATGAAAGAAGAATTCTAAAACAATTAATACTGCTTTTCAACCGAAAAATGTTTTATTCTAAATGATGAGTTTTATTCATACTTTGAGTGTGGCATCTTTGAAGCCTTGCGTTGTCTCCTGTGATGATGGAAATCCACTTAACTTCTCCAGCTTTCCTAGTTCATCTATTTTACCAAGAGCTCGTCTAGCAAACACCTGGGCAAGAAAAGACACAATGTAGTGAATAAGATAATGTCAATATCTAAAAGATTCATAAGCACTTGGCTCATATCTCTTTGTAACTATGTTAGAGATTCATAGATTATTTAATAATAGATTTACAGGTGGGAATAGGCAGGATGTATGTGTGTGTATGGATGGATGGATGGATGGATGGATGGATGGATGGATGGATGGATGGATGGATGGATGGATAATCTAATTATTCAGTTATTTATTATTTATCTTGGGGTACTATTTAAATTAATTAATTAATTAATTAATTAATTAACTAATTAATTATACAGGTAAATCAAATAAGGGTAACAGCTTCTTTCTAAATCTTTATGCAATATAAATAATTTTCTGCTGAAACATGTGTCTAAACATTTCAATGTTCTTCTCCTTTCGGCTGCTCCCGTTCGGAGTTTAGTCTGTGCGGAGTTTCCTGTCCGCTACATCTGCCTCTTTTACCCCAACTACCTGCATATCTTCCCTCACTACATCCATAAACCTCCTCCTTGGTCTTCCTCTTTTCCTCCTACCCGGGACCTCCATCCTCAGCAT
>JAOTRA010098505.1:5000-11346 GCA_026260255.1 Pseudolaguvia tuberculata
TTTTTGAGTTTGCATGCGTGGGTTTCCTCCAGGTACTCCGGTTTCCTCCCACAGTCCAAAAACATGCAGATTGCTGATAAAAATTCTGTACATACTATAATAAATAAAAAGGGTGTTGTTGCAAGTTTCATGGTTTTTCTTCTGTGAACTGCGTTCCCAAAATAACGGTGCACAAATTCTTAGTGGTTAGGGGAGGGAAATATTTCAGAATAGATCATATTTCAGAGAGATGCATTTAGATGACCAAGTGTAAAATGTTTTCCAAATGAAGAAAATCAGAAAGATATCTGATCAGAGAAAGCATGCAGTGAGTGACTAGATATAAATAAGCTCTAAATTCAATAAATGAAATAATTAAATAGTTCAATAAATAAAGAAATAAATGATTCCAGAGTCCTTTCTGTGCAAAGTTTGCATGTTCTCCCTGTGCTTGCGTGGGTTGTCTCTGGATACTCCGGTTTCCTCCCACAGTCCATGAAGAAACATGTACATTAGGTTGATCTGTGATTCTTATTTTTATTTTGTTTCTCATTTAATAACCCTGAACCAACCAATCATAATAAACTGATATCATCTGTGTGTGACCAAACCTATGTATAATACATTTTTTAATATATAACATGCTATACAACTTGTAAATGCAATTTACTTAATATGTAAGCATTTTCTTTGCACTCATTACCAAAAAATATATATATATGTGTGTGTGCAGTAAAATGTATTTAGGTGTGCATGCATGAATAGATTGTAAATTCATTGATTTGTTTTATTTATGGGTTTTCAAAAAATCATAAACTTCATCGTTACGTTTCAAAAAGCTATGATAATAATAAAATAATTTCGTTAAGCTTTTTCACTGCAGGTTTACTACATATCTGCCAAAAGTGAATTTAATATTATTTTCTCCAAAATATACTGTATATCTCAACATCCCACTGCTACACACTCCCTCCACTGGCTCCCAGTAGTTGCATGCATCAGATTGAAAACACTGATCCTTGCCAACAAAGCCAAAAACTAAGCAGCATCCTCCTACTAGTAAGCACTCATCGTTCCTTGCATAGCACCACCTCAGACCCACAATCCCAAAGCACACGAGGTAGGTCTGCCTCATGACGTTATCACTGGCTGTCTTTAAAAGACAATTGGAAACCCATCTCTATCTAGCACTCGACATAAAAAAGTATCCATTCTACTCTTTCAACAGTTTTTGTGATTCTTACACTATGAAGCACTTTTGTACATTTTAATAGACTGTCTGCTAAATGCTTTAATTATTCATTCATTCATTCATTCATCTTCTAACCCGCTTATTCCCTAATTCGGGGTCACAGGGTCTGGTAGAGGATTATCCCAGCGCTCATAGGGCAAGAGGCAAGGGTACAACCTGAATTAACCTAATGTTCATGTTTTCTTGGAGAACATGCAAACTCCACACAGAAAGACCCCCGCCTGGGAACCATCTTGTTGTGAGGCGACTATGCCACCAAGCCACCATAATAAAAGCATTAACTACTATTTTGGCATTGTGTAGTGACAATTATCTTGTTTTAGCACTATTTCTGAGATGATAGTATTTCATCCTAGTGATATTATCTGCATGCATTTCAAATAAAAGACTGGAGTCAGTAATTACATTGATTTTATTACTGCTCTACATGGTGACACAGATCATCTAGAGTTAATCTGTAATCCAAAAGCTTAATTCTGGATTAGTATGTAAGCAGCAAAACGTTTTTTATCATCCAGTGTCTAATGCCCATTACACAGTTTTCCATATTATTAAGCTTATGGCTCTTATCTTGATTTGGTAATCGAATATAACATGGCTGTAATATAAAATGTCAATGTCGTCAGCATAACACTGGAAACCTATGCCATGTTGCCAAATAATTTTGCAAAGATGTGGCGTTCATAGGAAAAAAGCATTGGGCCTAAAACAAAGCCTTGTGGAACAGTGAAATTTCTTTTGTTAAGCATAAGAAGTCACATTCATATCTACAATGTGATAACAGTCTATTAAATAAAATCCAGGAAAAGGTTGTTCCAACAACATTTTCTTGTCAGAATAGTGTGCTCATTAGTGTCAACTGCAACACTAAGATAAAGCAACATTAGTCGGGACACAGATTCCTGAATGGAAGCTAGTAGCAGATCATTACTTTAATGAGTGCTGTATGTGTAGTGTGGTAAAGCCTAAATCCAGACTCATACACTTTGTAAATGTACTTCTTATTTAAGTAGGAGCAGAAATGCTGAGCTACAACCTTTTATAGGATCATGGAAATAAAACAGATGGTAACTATTGGTCTGTAGTTGCTGGGGTCAAAATCAGTTTTTTTAACTAAACGTTTGATCACAAGTTTAAAGAAATTAGGCACATTGCCAGTGCTGAGGGCAGTGTTTATTATGCTTACAAGAGGGTCCATTTCTAAATATATTTTCAATTAAGAATTATGTAGGTATGGGTTCTAGTATGCAAGTTCATTGTTTTGAGGAGGGAATTAAATTTATTCATTTTGCAGGAAAGTGAAGCATTCAAAACTCTAATCTGTTATAATACTCATTCATTCGTTCATTCATTCATTCATTCATTCATTCATTCATTTATATTATATTCATATCTTCTAACCCGCTTATTCCCTTATTCGCAGAGGTCTTATTAAGCCTCTCCCAGTGTACATAGGGCCACACATAGACATAGCCCAGCCAACCTGCGGAAAAAACTCATTTTGGCTGCCTCTATCCGAGATCTTATCCTTTCGGTCATGGACCCTCCAGCAACCCTGAAGAGGGTATAAAAGTATGAAAACCCCATTGTTCCTCCTGGTTTGACTACCGGACGAATCCTCCTTTCCAGTACACTGGCATAAACTTTCCCGGGAAGGCTGAGGAGAGTGATTCCCCTGTAGTTGGAACACACCCTCGATGCCCTTCTTAAAAAAAGGGACCAGCATCCCAGTCTGCTAGTCCAGTGGCACTGTTCCCAGCCGCCACATGATGCTGCAGAAGCATGTTGGTTAAGCCAGGCCACCAACATCCAGAGACTTGAGGTACTCTGGGTGGATTTCATCCATCCCTGGTGCCTTACCACCAAAGAGCTTTTTGACTACGTCATTGACTTCAGCTTGAGATCCTCAAATTATTCCTTCCACAGCACAACAATGTCCCCAGTTGAAATCAGCAGATTCCAACCTCCACTGTAAACAATGTTGCCAGGACACTGCTTTCCTCTCTTGAGTTCTCAGAATCTCTTCAAGGTCAACAGATAGTCATGGTCTCACCAAACTCCTCCCACACCCACATTTTTCTCTCCACAACCACCCGTGCTGCAGTCCGCTTGGCCTGACCGTAACCCTTGGCTGCCTCAGTGTTCCCACAAGCCAACCAGGCACAATAGGACTCCTTCTTCAGCATGGCGGCATCCCTTACTTCCAGACTCCACTACTGGGTTTGGCGGTTGCCGCTTCGACAGGCACCAGATACCTTACAACCACAGCTCAGAGCAGCCACATCAATAGAGGTGGAGAACATGGTCCACTCGCACTCAATATTTCCAGCTTCCCTGGGGTTCTAATCATAGCTGTGCCAGAGGTGGGAATTGAAGATCCTTTTAACAGGGGATTCTTCCAGACGTTTTTGGACTGTGGGAGGAAACCGGAGTACCCGAAGGAAAACCACACAATTGCAGGGAGAACATGCAAACTCCGCACAGAAGTGTGGTTGTGAGGTGACTGTGCTATCCATTACGCCACCCCAATTCTGGAAATATTTCCATGAAAATGTTAGTGTTGGTAAACATAGCAAAAATCTCAAAAATAACAAAATAACAAGTCAAATCAAAGCAGGCAATGCAGAATATGAAGATGAAGAAGGCATGGGGCAACCACGATGACTAAGAATCTTATGACAGCCATCCTCATTACCATGCCCAGTCAAGCCCTTGTGTGAAACACACAGCTGAGACGTAGCAGGCATGAAAACTCAATTCAGATCAGACGTAGAACTTGAAGTCGATAAATGAAATAATCAAACACTATTAAAGTTTGACTTTTGAAATTGTAGCTTTTCTTTAAACTTCCAAGGCCAGTTATACCTAAACCTGTGCTGTATTTGTGAATGTTTAGTTGAGTAAATAAAGAAAACACTGACAGAATCTCAACAGCACAGTTGTGAAAGCGATCATGGAGAAAACAGTCTGATGGAGAGTGCTTTACAAATAATAAAGTCAACCAAATTTGAAAACCTCTTCAGACATTCTCGGTCTCATTTGTAAGCATTAAATGGTAATGCACAAACACTTTATCCATGTGTTTGCCTTATGAGGAAAGTTTCACATTGCCAACTTAATTACTGCAAGCTTCAAATGCTGCAGTGTAATACTTTATTCGGAAAGTAGAAGGGAGGCTAACTGTACGTGATCAGCAAATAAATAGTAGTTCTAGTAAACTTTGATAAGGAAATAAGCTGAAACAGTCTGCTAGACTTTGCAGTTCGCCAGATATCAGTATTACATGATATTACTCTGAAGACACTTACTTATTTACACAAATTAACATAATCCTCAGCTCAGACACGGTTGGAGGAGCGACTGTAATTGTAAATAAAGTCAAAGTACATAAGCCACAACCTGATAAAACTACATAAAGCACATAACAAGAAACTTCACTGTATATTGTGTATGCAGGCTAGAACACAATAATAATGTATTATACCAATAACTTGTATTTTGCCTATATGTAGACATAAATGTATATGTATATTTTCTCTTTATTTGATCAGATATTACAAAGTTGCGGTGGTCTAAATACTTGTATCGGTCAAAAGTCTTAGTTGAGGTACCAAGTGACCGCATTATATAGCAACAAATCATGTTCATCTGTAAAAATTTAACATTCATTCACCTTCTTACCCGCTTATTCCCTAATTCGGGGTCACAAGGGGGGGGGTCTTATGGACAATTTAGAATCACCAATCGACCTAATCTGTATGTTTTTGGACTGTGGAAGGAAACCGGAGTATCCGGAGGAAACCCACGCAAACGCTGGAAGAACATGCAAACTCCACACAATAAGATCCACAGCCCGGGAATGGAACCCTCTCGTTGTGAGGCGAACCACTACGCCACCGCCGAAAATGTAACATAAAGTGTTGATTTTAAGAAGCTGTTCATATTCGTCAGTCCCAACTTCATTTGTAGTCATTAAGCAGTTAGTCTACTTCCTCTTTTCTTGTAAAAGCCAATCAGATTAACTAAATTATTTTTGTTTTTTATTTGTCAATTTATGCATTTAATAATATTATTATTGTTGGTATGATGAATATATTTTTATTTAAATTCATTTTGTTTCTTTTATTTTTTACTATCATTACTATAATAGTGATTATTTATTTATTAATTTTCGAATGTATTCTCTCTGTCTCTCTTTCTCTCGCTCTTTCTCTCTGTCTCTCAGGTTAGTTAATCTAAAATGTTAATAAAAAGAAACATTAAATAAAAGTCAACAATGTGAGGTTGCTCTGGTTAAGGCTGAAACTAATTGAAATACAAGATTTAAATCAATAAAAGAATCACAGGAAATATTTTTCTTCGCATATCCCATCGTAGTAAGTTGGGGGTCAGAGCACAGGGTCAGTTATTGTACAACTGGAGCAGGAAGGGTTAAGGGTCTTGCTCCTAACAGACTTGAGCCCAGGTTTTCCTTGGGGGTAAAGTGGCTTGAACCCAGATCTTCCTGGTCTCCCGATCAACACCTTAACTATTTGAGTTAGAATCAGAACAAAATGGCTACATGGAGCTCGGGGGGGCTGTGAGTCATTGTGAAACTGGTACAGTCCTTTTTTAAGTCCTTTGATAAGTCCGATTTTGTGACTATTTAATTTTACATTTACACTATAAACAACAACACAATCTGTTGGCAAAACAATGCTCTCTTCAGCCAGGGGAAAGAAGAGGAGAACCCTTGTTGAAGCTTGGCAGTGGCAGTTGTAGCACAATAGTTAAGGTGTTAAACTGATAATTGTAAGATTATAGTTTGATTCCCAGCAAGGATATAGGAGAGATGAGTGAAAACGCAGCAGGAATAACAATAGCTCATCACCGGAATGTAGTTTAAAAATCTTCCTAAACATCAATTCATTTATTCATCTTCTAACCCGCTTTTTTTTTATTTGGGGAGCCTACCCTAGCACAAATAGGGTAAAAGGCAGAGGTACACCCTGGACAGGTTGCCAGTCCATCACATGGAAGGGCCACACATAGACAAACATCTACACACACACGCACACACACACACACACACACACACACACACACACACACACACACACACACACACACACACAC
>JAOTRA010098515.1:0-11346 GCA_026260255.1 Pseudolaguvia tuberculata
TTTGAATGTTTAAAAAAGTAAAAATAAATGTACAGCTGCGGTTCGAATCATTGGCTGGAAACTTCCGGTAAAGTCAAAAATTAATCTTTATGTTGAGAACACAGTGACGCATTTGCAATGCTTGACTTGTTGTTCTTTTCTATCATCCCTAACCCTTTGCTGTTTCTCTCTTTGTTTTGTCTCTCTAAGCACATCTGCCAGAAATGTGGCACAGAGTAAATAGAGGTTGCCACTGCAGGAGGTTTTGCTCGCTTATACTCGACTGTGCAGGACTTCAAATGCGAGTGGTCTAAATGCCCGTGCGTGACCCGATCTCTCTCCTACAGTAATTCTAGTTGCTGGGTGAATCTATAAAGAAGCACGAACACTATGAATATTAATGCCTCAGCAGCAACTAGATGAATATTGATGATCATGTTTCTCCTCAGATGTATGTTCTGTATATAATATGGAACAGAGAGACAAATACAAAAGTGATCAGTCCGGCAGACAGCAGGATAGAAAATGTGACATTTAGGAAATAGATTGATATAATGAGAAAGCAAAACTGAGAGAAATGTAGAACAGCTTCCTTGAAGTAGTTTATTAATAATTTCCTGTCAAACAAACCCATAATATGCATTCCCAGTCACCAAGTACTCCTACAAACTCTCTCTTCTGACAGTTCAAAGAAATTCTATGCATGTGTGTTTGGATTTTCTATGAAGATGATAAAAAGAGCACTTCAGCTGCTTGTTGACTTGAAATGTAGCACTGTAGACATCCTGCTAAATGTAAATTATCCTAAATTAATGATTAAATTATTATCAATATTGTCATTGGTATTTTAGTTAACGCTCATAATGTCCTGAAAATTAACTGGTGTCGTATCATGGATGTAGTCCCACCTCACAAACTGTGTTCCAAAGATAAGCTTTGGATGGACTTTGGATGGATGGATGCTGACCAGGATAGAAAATGTAGAGAATTTATTAGCAAGTTAATAAATAGTATTTAAAGCATTGCTAGTAGGGGCTAGCACCATGGAGACCTCTTGATAACACCCCACTTCACTTCCTGACTTCTGTCCTGTGTCTTTAATAATGGAAAAATCCTTAAAAATATAACTTTAAAAAACATTTAAATAATAATAATAAATACAATTTTCTGTGCATGAATATGTATCCCTGGTATCGCCTTACAATATTGTAGAAATAACTGCTAGGCAGCATATATACTATAAGATGAAGAAATACATAAAATGTCATTTTAATTTAAATCTTTTTTAGTTTTTTCACTGATTTGTTGGGATATTGGCAACTAATAAGATGGCCACAAATGGCTGAAATATGTGATCAATGAATCTGTAGTGTGTATTAGGGTATGTCTTATCTGCTGGGTACAAATCAGTGTCTGAAAATGGCCGTATCTGCAGCTGAAGGATCCTGGATCCCATATCAGGTGCGGCATTGTTACTGACCCTTCAGCTATGTCTTTTTGATGTAACTCTGCTATTATTTGTGAGAAGTAACTATTAAAAAATGTTTAATTAAGTGAAATATTTTGAATATTTACCACATTTTTTTAAATAAAAAAAACAGATATTTAGCTAAATTTGTGATCAGCAATGCCCTACAGCCAATAAGAGAGCAAGATACCAGTCAACAGCAGAAGTTCAGGCTATAATATAAGCACGCATGTGTGTTACAAACAACATGTATGTTAGACCGTATTTCATTTAAGCTCCTAAACGAGGTGATTTCTGAGGTCATAGGTCTGCTGCTGAATATTACTTACTCATCACTGTCATTAAGACATCATTGTCATGCTGGAAAAGTGTTGCAGTCCCTTAGTTCCAGAGAAGAAGTAATGTAATGTTACAATGTACAAAACATTCTACACCAACTGTGGGCTTCATATTTGTAGCAACAATTTGAAGAGGAACCACATATGTGGTCTCATGGTGAGGTGACCAAAAACCTTTGGCAATATAGTGTGTCTAACATTTGTAAAACCACATTTTTTTATCTTTAAAATATTACTAAACTGTGTCTTATGCTCTTAAGGTCTAATGCAAAAATTTTGGTTCATGCATTTATGACCCCGAGACAAGATTATTGCAACACTTTATAAGATGCTTTGTTCAGATACTTTAGCTGGTCCAAAATGCAGCCGCTCTTAACAGAACCAGAAAGTGTGATTATAGCCCAGTTTTGCCAACATTGCACTGGCTACGTATTAAATATCCTACTAATAATTTACAGAGCATTGTTCGGGAGACAGACACACTCTGTCGATTAAAAAAAAAAAAGTTTATTATTGATATCCTTTATAGGATTGTTAGTCTGCAATTATCAGATCAAGCGGAACCAGGAAACACCACCAACAACACACAATATATTTATATATCATAAGTCGAGTGGCATCTACACTAAGACATGTCTGTTTACTTCCGAGCTTAACCAGCCATGCACTTTCAGCCCAGCAACTCCATCGACTCCATCCAAATATTATCTTATGAAGTAAATGTATATCACTGTTTTTTAATTATGTTATTTTGTAAACGCTGCTTTGTTAAAAGCGCGATATTTATTAAAGGTGACTTAACTTGACTTATCACCTTTTGCAAATATCATAAATCATTGACAATCATGCAGTTTGTACCCTGCAGCAACTAATTATGAAGCCTTTATTAGTTTGAACAAATGATACAGAGAAGGAAATAGGATTTCTCAGGACTCCAGCTGAGAATTATAAATTAAAGTTGGATGTTTATATGTTATTTCCTTTTCTTCTTTTGTGATATGCATGCTAAGACATTGAAATATTTATAGCAATGGAGAAGTCTGGCATTTCAGTCTGTACAAACACAAGCCAGACTGGAAAATTCCTTTTTCTGTTGATTAGGCCAGTGGCTAAGTGGTTAGCACTTCCCAAGTAGATGTCTTTCTGTTTGGGAGTTAGCATTTTCCCCATGTGCTTGGATATGTTTTCTGCAGTTACTATGGTTTACTTCCACAGTCCAAAAACATATCAAATTGACTTGCCCACAAGAGTGTGTGGTGTGGCATGGTGGCATAGTAGTTAGCACGGTCGCCTCACAACAAGAAGGTCCCGGGTTGGGCTCCCGGTTTGATTCCCGGGTTGGGGATCTTTCTGTGTGGAGTTTGCATGTTCTCCCAGCACTTGCAAGGGTTTACTCTGGGTTTCGTCCTCCCACCATCCAAACACATGCACGTTAGGTTGATTAATTAAGTAAAAATTTCCCATAGGAGTGAATGTGTGAGAATGATTGTTTGTCTATGTGTGCCCTGTGACAGACTGGCGACCCATCCAGGGTGTACCCCTGCCTCTCGCCCTATGAGTGCAGGGATAGGCACTAGCAGACCCCCCCGTACCCAGAATTTGGAAATAAGCGTGTAAGAAGATGAATGAATGATGAATGAGTGTGTGTGGTTGTTTGCCTGTCCGTATATTCTAATGGACCCCTGATTTTCACCTAATGACAGCTGGGATGAACTGTAGCAGATTCCTGTGACCCTGATTAGGAAAACATGGGCATCACAGCACATTCCAGGTAAACACTACAGGGAAAAAAACACGGTTTACAAAACAAGAAAGTAAAGTCGCAACACGATGGAAATTTTCTTTCCTCCCCTGTATAGTAATGTTGGAATTCACTGTTCAGTAAAGATTCAGTAATAGAAATAACCCCAGGCGGCAGTGTCCATCTGAGTGACTAAAATGACCTTATTGGTGGAAGATGAAAAAGGATAAGAATCAGAATCCCATTTAAGATTCACAAGACTTCCATTCCTCTCAAGAAAGTCTTTGTGTACTTCTACCCCCTCTCACTGCTCTCAACTAAATGTCAGACCGTAGGTCTAATCTCGTGTGAGTGTGAAGTCCTTCCATTTGTATTATGGCATGAGAGATTGATAAGAGCAGAGCACATCGATTCTGCAGCTTCACCTCTGTAATCACTGTGCAGTTTTTCAGACAATTTGGACAGAGACCCTAGACAAAGGCGCACGCATTGACAGCATAAATTAAAATCGGATGGCCATTATTTGTCTGGACCCTAACTACATAAACTACAATGTATGTTATTATATGTATATATAATATAAGTATATGGCTAAAATCTAGAATTTCATATTTAGTTTTATTTATTCAAATTATAAGCAACGGAGGCCATCTTAATACATCTCATAATCAACATTGAACTAAATAAAGACAATGTCAACTAAACCTTGCTCCAAACCTTGCTCCAACCTAAGATTATTCAATAAAAACCTGCTATGATCAGAGATATAAAGAAGAATGCTTAGTAAAGATGGGAGAATGGCTCTGTGTGGCAGCCCTTTACCTCATGCTGTTGTGCAGAGTGTGGGGAGAGGTTGTAAAGTGCTGGACAAGTGCAGCCAACCATCTCTCATAAATATGCATTACCTTGTATTTTCCACAGTGTCTACAGTTACGTTAGCATACAGAGTGAGAACAGGGACAGTGCCAACTCTAAGGGTTTAGTGAAGAGGAACCTCACTGTAGCTGTTTGTTGATGGAGAGCCCTTCAGCTGGGCTGAAACAACTCATCTGTTGGGTTTTTTTTTTACTAGGCTGAAAACAAAACGACAAACTGCCGGGTGGGAATGCTCACCATGATGTGGGTTGTTGATTGTAGCCTTCTAGGTTGTGGTCGATGTGGCAGACTGCCCAGAGTTTAACTCTTGGTCTACAGTTGTTTAATTTAAATAATATCTGTACCAGAGATTTAATAAAATCGATCTAAACCAAACTGCAATTTTACCCAACACAGTAAAAGTCAAATACTTAAATCAAACATACTTACATAAAAATAAATTTACCAATTTTAAAAGCTATCTGGGGCAGCGTGGTGGTGTAGTGGATAGCCCGGTCACCTCACAACAAGAAGGTCCTGGGTTTAATTCCTGGGCAGGGGATCCTCCCGCAGTCCAAAAACATGTAGATTGGGTCGATTGGTGATTGTAAATTGTCTTTAGGAGTGTGTGTGAATGGTTGTTTGTCTATGTGTTGCCCTGAGATGGACTGGCAACCCGCCCAGTGTGTACCCCCGTCTCTCGCCATTTGTGTATATGTGTGGGATAGGCACCAACAGACCCCTGTGATAGGGAATAAGCAGGTAGGAAGATGAATGAACGAATAAAAGCTATCTGAAATAGTAAACGTCCACAAAAAACTACAGTATTATCTGGAAGATCTGATCTTTTCGATCTACAGAAGCAGAATCTTAGGAGCTTGCCTTCTCACATGTGATCAGCTCCCACATACCGTCAATCATTCATCAAGAATCTTTGCAAACTCTACAAAAGACCAAGACAAGCTAAAACGTGTTGACAAGAAATTCTCTGATGCACAAGTGCCCTTACTTGTATTCCAACATTGGCAAAATGTTCTACCTGGCCTTCTTTTTCTGCTGCCAAGCATGCTCAATGCCAACAGATCAGAGCCAGGAAGAGTGTCTAATGAGTGACAGGAAAGTAGCTCCCAAAACTTTTACATATACTTGAGTTAGATTATTCCTTCTAATTAAGCCGTGCACCTGCAGCATTTATGGCATGATTCCTGCTTCCTCTCTTTTATTGACTAGCATTTTAGAATAAAAATAATAGATGGCTTTTATTTAGAATATGTCTTTAATTAGTGAAAAGGTATGTGGTGCAGACGGATTTCCAATCTATAATGAGTTCGGTGTTGATAAAATCAGGGGTCTGAGAGGAAAACTTGCAGACTGTCCAGTCAGCAAACAAATTTGGTCCAGACTTGTCATTCCTTTGGTACAGCTGGCATTCATCCAACACTGGCAAACAGCACAAGGGCCAAATATGGCCCGGGTGTGGTAGATGTGGAACCATCTTTAAGACAGCACATAGGGCATGGCATTTGGCCCAAATCTTAAATACAGACTTTGCATAAGTATAGCTAATGTTGATCTTTAAAATTCATTTAAAATATTTTTGAGTAAATTTGAAGTTTACTTAAAAACCCTACACCAAACCAAACCAAACCAAACCAAACCCTGTTCATGAATAATTAATTGAATTCTTTAATTAATAGTATTGTTTATTTATTCATATGAATGAATGTATGAATTTCATATATTTAGCCATGTACTATGAGTCAGACAGATTTGCTCAATCCCATGATTCAGTTGAATCAGTGGTTTGAGTCTTATGTTTCAGATCAGTGAGGTACTTGGTCCTACAGTTATAAGCTAACAACTGCATTTGAACAACTGAAAGTTTAGTTTGTAATTATCTGCTGTTAACAACAAGACAGCTTAGGACTCAACTGGTCCAAGTAGTTAAAGAGAAGGATTTGTGAAGCTATGTTATAAATTATAGTCGTATATCCAGCAAATCTACTAAGTCAGAAAGTTCAGATTGACATTTTGTATGTCACTCTGGGTAAGAGTATCTGCTAAATGATGAGAATGTAAATGTTAAGATTTCTCTTGAAACAATTTATACGGAAGAATTTGCACAGCAGATGAATCCAAAGCTGCAACATTAGAAATGGGCAGATGTTGACTTTTTCCAAAGATTTTTGTTGTATTAGTGAAATCTTTAAGGTCAGTGCTTTGTAACATTCAGTACAGTTCATCTACAGGAAATTCTTTAGAAAATACTAAGATACTAGTAAAATTACATTAAAATAGAAAAAACTGGTAAGAAAATGACTGCTGCAAAAATCATGACTTACTTTCTCATAGATTTTCCACAATCTTCAAATATATCTATTAGAGGTATGTCATTCATTAAGATTTGTTGTTATATGAAGTAAACCATATAAGGATGATAACAGCAAGTACACTTATAATATTAATATTTGCCTGTTTTAGTATCTCACCAGATATCCCTTTTCCTCTTACAGTCCAGAAACACGCGCATTAGGTTTATTGATGATTCTAAAAATTACCCATTGGAGTGTATGTGGTTTTTCGTCTATTTGTGGTTCTGGAATGGACTGGCGACCTGTTCAGGGTGTATTCACACTTGTTTGTGCACTTGGATAGGCTCCAGAAACCCTCTGTGATCCCATCTTTGTGCATTAAATTTCAGTATTATTTCTTACAAATTAAGCATCCCAGGGCAGCGCAGTGGCGTAGTGGATAGGATGGTCACCTCACAACAAGAAGGTTCAGAGTTCGATTCCCTGGCTGGGGATCGTTTTGTGCAGAGTGTGCATGTTCTACGTGCGCTTGCATGGGTTTCCTCCGGGAACTCCGGTTTCCTCCCACAGTCCAAAAATATGCAGATTAGGTCGATTGGTGATTCTAAGTTGTCTATAGTAGTGAATGTGTGTGTGAATGCTTGTTTGTCTATGTGTGCCCTGCCGACCCGTCCAGGGGGTACCCTCGCCTCTTTCCCTTTGTGAGCTGGGATAGGCACCAGTAAACCCCTGTGACCACGAATTAGGGAATAAGCGGGTAAGAAGATGAATGAATGAATGAATGAACGAACGAACGAACGAACGAACGAACGAATGAATGAATGAAATGAAACCAGGCATCCCCAAACCTACATCTCTTTTTACCACTGGCTGAGTATTGTGTATTATTTTATTTCTCTATTTAAAAAAAAAAGTATGATAATTCTACTCCATGTACTCAATGTGAATGTGTTTAAAAAGCTGCAACATGCAGTGCAATCACTCCAGGTCACCATTTGTA
The DNA here is from genome assembly GCA_026260255.1 of Pseudolaguvia tuberculata. Lineage (NCBI taxonomy): Eukaryota > Metazoa > Chordata > Actinopteri > Siluriformes > Sisoridae > Pseudolaguvia > Pseudolaguvia tuberculata. The sequence goes on from JAOTRA010098515.1 coordinate 7,694, forward strand.
AGTGCTTGCACAGAGAAAAAACTTGAATGTACAAAATGTATTGATAAATAACTCTGTGTGATGCAGTGCAATCCTTGTGGAGCTCAGTGCAAAAGCTGCAATCTTTATCAATGCAACTGTCCATTTTGTTCACATCCAGATGCAATATTTATAGACTTTAGGTTATGGTCAGTGTCTTTATCTTAATGTTTATTATTTCTTTAGGAATCTTTTTTTTTGTAAGACCTAAATTGTAAATCTTTTCTGTAAAAATATTTTTTTATTTTTAGTACTTGCTGGGTTGCTGTTAAATAGGCATTACATTTAAAATAGAAAAAGAGTCTGATGCCAAGATCTCAATAATTTCATTACTAAACACCTTAACATCGTTTAGCTTTAATAAACGGACATTCTGTATCACTCAAAGGAAGAGTCTGGGTCCTGAAAGGTTTCTTCCTTATTTTATATGTGATGATGAATTATATTATAAAAACACTAATAACACATGACACATTCATTCATTCATCTACTTACCTGCTTATTCCTATATTTGATGAACACATATTCCAGCACACATAGGGCAAGAGGCAGAGATACACCCTGGAAGAGTTGCCAGTCCATCTCAGGGCAAAAAATAGACAAACAACCATTCACTCAAATAGAGTATTTAAAATCACCAATTGACCTAATCTTTATGTTTTTGGACTGTGAAAGGAAACCGAAGAACCCGGAGGAAACCCACACAAGCGCAGGGAGAACATGCAAACTCCTCACAGAAAGATCCCCAGTCCAGGATTCGAACCCAGGACCTTCTTGTTGTGCGGCAACCGTGCTATCCACTACGCCATCACATTCAGTAAATTGTGCAGATTTGTTTGATGCTTACATGGTAGTGAAATATGTTTGACAGTCAGGCTGTCTGTGTGTGTGCTTGATAAATATCTTTATAATGAAAACTTTAAATCAGGGGTCTCAATAATTGGCACATTATTATTTTTTAATGGGTGTTGAGTCAATCTGAAACAGAAAATAACCCAGTTGAAAGTGATTTACAATGTTCATGAAGAGATATTTTAATTTAAATTATTTATTTTACTTCCTAATGTCTTTAAGATAAGGATTACAGGATATTCAAGAGACTTTTTTTATTAACCATTTCTTGTAAGGAATAAGGAATGTACCTTACTGTTGGTGGTGAATCTAAGGAATCTAAAAATCTAAGAAAGTGAGTTAAGTTGTTAAAAAAAATTTCTTATGCGATAAGTCAAAAATATATTGAAATATATAGTTTCAAAATATCTCAGCGCTCTGTGACCACATTTACTGGAATTCTAACTTCAGCATTTCGCCAAACTCTTAATAAACCCGCTTTCATCATGTTGGTCATACATTTTGTTCAACCTAGCATTAACGAGCATTTCCCATGGTTCTATTTTTATGCACAGACTCATCCTACTGAATTTTTGCTACTGACCATGTACCTATTGTATTGGAATAAGAAACAAAGATCTTTTCCTGTAGCATAATAGATCCTGAATATTAGTGTCAATAGGGACAATTTCGTCTTAATTCATATAAATCGTGTATGAGATAGTCATTGTATGACATTTGCATAAAAGGAAAAACTATCTCCTTTGTTCAGCTCATGAACTCAATAGTATTTATAAGATACTGTATCACGATCATATCATTTGTGAAACAAAAGCTTAAATATGTGCTCAAGTAATACCTTTCAGCATCCTGCTGTGTATGGATAGGTTCAGGAAAGTAGTGGTCCTCGGTGACTAATAACCTGAATATCTCACTCCTATTGGAGAAAACCAGAACATCCTTCTCCCCCCATGTTTTGGACGTTGAACACCAGATAAACCTCCGCCCCAGTGACAGTCCCTGTCAGCCGTTTCGTAGCAACAGTCTCTTTCAGCTCCCCCATTATCCTACTATTGTAATGCTAATAAACAAGCCAAAAAAGTCCTCATGTTTTTCTGAGTAGGATATAAAGTAGAATTAGTCAGTAATACAAAGAAACTTGACCACAAAAAAAACAGGCAAAATTGAGAGCTGGGCTTGATGAGAGGTTAATTATTAATATTAAAATCTATGAGAGCACTTTTGAATTAGAGCTGATGAACCAGAGACAAGTAACTGGTTATGCTGTTTTCCAATGCAAGGCTTTTCACACCATTTCATTAATGACAATTTTACAAGAAGGAAAATTCCCTAATTTGGGGTCACAGGGGTCTGCTGCACCTATCCCAGCACACATTGGGCGAGATCGCCAGTCCATCTCCGGGCAACACATAGACAAACAGCCATTCACATTCACTCCTATGCACAATTTACAATCACCAATCCACCTAATTTGCATGTTTTTGGACTGTAGGAGAAAACTGGAGTACCCAGAGGAAACCCATGCAAGCGCAGGGAGAACATGCAAACTCTGTACAGAAAGATCCGGCCCAGGATTCGAACCCAGGACCTTCTTGTTGTGAGGTGACTTTGCAATCCACTTCGCCACCACGCCACCCCAAAGTACACTAAAAACACTAAATTACACATTGCTTAAACCACACCCTCATAACTGTATTTTCCCCAAACATTTTCTATAAAGTTCATTGTTATTATTATTATTATTATTATTATTATTATTATTAAGTATTAAGTTATTCTTCCTATCAATTTAAATGTCAGGTGGATGAATACTGTCTTCTATATACTTTTGTTAAAATACTAAATACACATTTAGATGGCGTATTTATAACCTTTGAAAAACTTTTACAGCATTTTGGCAATCACCCTTATTCAAAGAGTCATTTCTCTCTTTAATACAACAGAGCATTTATGGATTGAGGGTCTTTCTCAGGGGCCCAGCAGTAATAATTTGGTGGTACTTAGAAACAATCAGAATATTCCAATTATGAGCTACCACCTCTCCACAAACACTTATAACATAAGTTGCAAAATAAACCTGCTGGATTATCCTATTTTTGATTTATAATTAAAAAACAGCATATGAAATCTAATGTATTTAGCTCTGGGAAGCGAGCGTTGTAATGCTAAATTTATTTTGTAAATTAGATTGTCGAAAAGACGCTGGCTCTGCTGACAGCATAACATTTTTCATTATTTATCAGCTACCACTTAAATATCCAACATCTAACTATACAAGAATAGGAAACATTGTAGATTTAGGATTTTAGCAGTTGATAAAGTGTAATAATCAAGTTGTGTGTAAAATCCGATTATGTTTTACTATGTGCTTTACGAGGAGTGAAAATAGGATGTGCTCCAGCAGAGCGGGTAAGAAGATGAATGAATGAATGATTGATTTATTATGTGAGATTTGTAGCTACACTATCTGACCGGGAGTTTGCTTACAAACCTGAGCATTATAAAGGTATTATGGTTGCAGTTGCATCAACTGCCTTTAATATTTTTGGGATAAACTGAAACACATTTACTCTTCTTTTTTACCTTATAGATAGTCTTTTTCTTCTTTTTCTCCTTTCAGCTGCTCCCGTTAGGGGTTGCCACAGAGGATCACTCTTCTCCACACTACCCTGTCCGCTACATCAGCTTCTTTCACCCAAACAACACGCATATCTTCCTTCACCACATCCATAAACCTCCTCTTTGGTCTTCCTCTTTTCCTCCTACCCGGGACCTCCATCCTC